>JAQQSW010015641.1:0-11842 GCA_028646575.1 Pseudocheirus occidentalis | reverse complement strand
AGACAAAATGGGGCTAATCATCCCGTGTATAAGAGGCAAGGGATAACTGTTACAACTTTACTTTCATTTACTCTCATCGAATCTGGCTTAGGGAAGAAATGGCATAAACTCTAAAATGGGCATAATGCCACACAAGAGAATAGGGGGCATGGGGATGAGAAGGGGGATGACGGAGGGGAGGACAGGGTCTGGGGGAGGGATGCTGGATGCTCACACTTCAATAAAGGGACAGGGACAGGGTAGAGAACAGAACAAGGGAGGGATGGATAGGAAGGAGGGACATATGATCACTGTCACAATATGTCCACTATGAAGATGTCCTGTATAATCACACCTACACAGCTTGTATTGAATTGGTTATCCTTCCAGCAGGGGTGGGTGACAAGGGAGGAACCGAAAGAATCTAAAATATAAAGCTCTGCAATACCTGCAAATAGGAATCAAGATATACAGGGGCTGGGATAGGGAGACCCTCCCTGCCCCACCAGAAAGTTAGAGAGAAGACCAGGGGAAGGGCTCCACACTGGGATTGCTGTTTTGGGGGTGGGGTGGAGTAGGGGAAAGATGGGGAGAAAATTTGTAACTCAAAAATCTCATGAAAATGAGAGATGGAAACAAGAAAACAAATAAAATTTATTACATTAAAAAAAATAAAGCACTGAGGGTGCAGGAGTGAACAGGCACAGAAAACAAAGAGATGAGGAGCAAAAGCAGGCAGAGGCAGATGGCATGAAGATGGAGATAGGATGGTAAAGGAAGACCAGGAGAATGAGGAAGAGATATGGAGGGGGAGAAGCACAGAGAATCACCCATGTGAGCATTGATTGGCATTGGGCAGCACAGACACAGATAGAGATGGAAGATTGCTTGGGAGGCAGGAGTTTGAGGTCTTGTTTTTATAGGGTTTGGGGCAGGAGGAACACACTAACTCTTATGTGTGCAGGCTTGGGGTCAGTTCATTAACATAGGCACATCATCTGAAAGTTGTCAGTGAAACTTTGAAGTTAATACGCCAACATCACCCCCAAAGTTATCAGCACCATTTGCAGGTCTGCTGGTCTCACTGTGTATGTCTGGAACTTGGTTGGGCCTTACAGATCACGGGACCCAAAGGCCCTAACAGCCAAGCCTCAGTAGAGGCCCCTGATTCAGCACTATATTACCAGGATATGATTTGAGGTTAATAAATGCTACAGTTTGCAATATACTCCCTTGATCTTTGGGACAGTTTGTAAGTGACTTCTAGGTCCTGTCTTTACCATTTTCTGTCTTGTTTTGGGCTGCTGGCTAGAAGATAAGGGGGAGGGAGTCAGTGGAAACCAGAACAAGATAAAATTTTAACACAGACATGAAAAGGATCACGAGAAAAATTAATACACTGACAAAAACATGGTAAAAACAAGCAACTTTGAAAACTTAAGGGATTCTCATTGGTGTAATATCCAACCACAATTCCAAAGGCATCATAATGAAACATGCTAGAGAGAAGGACTCAAAACACAAAATGAAACCTAACTTGGGATGGGAGAGGGGTATGTACAGTGTGAGAATTTGTTTTGCATGTTTGTAAATGGGATTTTGTTTTCCTTTTGCTCTCAGTTGAGGGGGAAGAGTCAGAAGGGAGAATTTTTTGCTGATTGGGGAAAAAACCATATATGCATACATGTATATATACATATATATACATACAGTACATATCTGGGTAATGTGTGCATATATGTATATATTTAAAAATGTTAAGAAAGGGACTGCAGTAGTCCAAGTAAGAAGGAATGAAAGCCTGAACAAGGCTGGTAGCTCTGTAAATGGAGAGAATGGCACCTATGTGACATATGTTGTGAGATATAATTTGGTGGTTCAGTGGATAGAATACTGGGCTTGGAATCAGGAAAACTCCTCTTCAAATCCAGGTTCAGACACTTAGTAGCTGTGTGGCCTTGGGCAAGTCACTTCACCCTGTTTGCCTCAATTTCCTCATCTGTCAAATGAACTAAAGAAGAAAATGGCAAACCACTCCAGTATCTTTGCCAAGAAAACCGCAAATGGGGTCACAAAGAGTCAGATATGATTGAAAAGAACTGGACAATGGCAACAGATTAGATATGCCATGGGAGGACTGAGCTGAGATGAAGTTTGGAACAGCTGTCCTGAAGAATGGGATAGTGAATCAGTTAGGCGAATTAGATTGCTTGCCTTGCTGCAGTGAAGGCCCAATTTAGATTAGATAACATAAATGTGTAGTGGACTCAACCAAAACAATTTCATGGTTTCTTCCATGTTCAACAGAACATGAATAAGATCAAAGGAAATGAATGGTGGGAGCAATCCAGAGTTGGGGTGTGATAGACAAAGCATCAAGGAATTCAAGAGTAGATGATGGTATAGAGTGAAGTTCATTCATTCCTTCATGAAAGGATTGAAGAAAGGAAAAGAGGAAGAGGGTAACTAGTGAAGGAACGATGGTCTAGGAAAGAACTAAGTGATAGAGGTATAGAGCTCCTAGTGAGGATGAAGAAAATAATTAGGGATTGCAAAACATAAGAGGAAATGGAGTGATCAAAGTTTATGACCAGATAAAGGAATTTCAGAACTCACAAACTAGAAGTAGAAGACTTGTGGATGATGGGAGGCACTGTGCTAGCCCGGGGGGGGGGGAAAGGGAGGGAGGTGTGTGTGTGGGGGGGGTGGATATAAAGAATGAAACAGTAGCTATTCTCAAGGAACTTATATTCTGATACAAGAGAAAACAAGCATTTGCATAACTACACATGTATAGCCTATATTGAATTGCTTGTCTTCCCGTGGGTGAGGAGGGAGGAAGGAAGATAAGCTGGACTCAAAGTTTTAAAAGCAATGTTAAAAAACTGTTGTTACATGCAACCAGGAAATAAGATATTTATGGGGTATAGAAATCTATCTTCCCCTACTAGAAAGTAAGGGGGAAGGGGGAGGGAAAGAGGGGACATAAGAGAGGGCAGGCTGGGGGAAGGGTAATCAGCATGCTTGCCATCTTGGGGTTGGGGGTAGGGGAGAGATGGGGAGAAAATTTGAGACTCCAAATCTTGTGGAAATAAATGTTGAAAACTGAAAATAAAGAAATAATTTCTGGAAGAAAAAAAAGAAAACAATAAACAAAAAAGGAGAGAAAACAAGTACACACATAAGTTTTATTGTTTTTCAGTCGTTTCAGTCATGTCTGACCCTAAGTGACTTCATTTGGGGTTTTCTTGGCAGAGATGCTAGAATGTTTTGTCATTTCCTTCTCCAGCTTATTTTTCAGATGAGGAAACTGAGGCAAACAGGGTTAAGTGACTTGCCCAGGGTAACTAGTAAGTGCCTGAGGCTAGATTTGAACTCAGGTCTTTCTGACTTTACCATAGTAATCAGAGAGGGAGGACGTTAGCAGTTTGGGGGAGAGTAATCAAAACAGACTTCATGTCGATTCTACATTGAAGGAAGAGATGGACTCTATGAGGTATAGGTGAGGAGAAAGCATTCTAGGCATGGGAGACAGCCAATGCAATGGCAAGGAGATAGGAGATGAATTACCATGTGTAAGGAATAGAGAAAAAGTCAGTTTTCTGGATCACGGACTGTAAGAGGGAGAACAGGTTATAATTCAGGTGGAAAGATGTTAGGCTGTGATCAGGAAGGGCTTGAAAAGCTAAAAAGTTTCTGGTCTATGCTAGAGGCAATAGGGATACAGTGGAGTCTGCTGAGTAAAGGAGGAGAGACTGGAGTCAGAAAGCCTTATTAGAAAGTCAGTGTGGGGCAGCTAGGTGGCACTGCAGTAGATAGAGCACTGGCCCTGGAGTCAGGAGGACCTGAATTCAAATCCAGCCTCAGACATTGACGAGCTGTGTGGCTCTGGGCAAGTTAATTAACCCCAATTGCCTCCAAAAAAATATCTCCAGATGGGGAAGGAAGAAGGAAGGAAGGAAGGAAGGAAGGAAGGAAGGAAGGAAGGAAGGAAGGAAGGAAGGAAGGAAGGAAGGAAGGAAGGAGGGAAAGAAGGAAGGAAGGAAGGAAGGAGGGAAGGAGGGAGAGAGAGAGAGAGGAAGGGAGGGAGGGAGGAAGAAAAAGAGAAAACTGAACGCGGTAGTACACTCCTATATACCTGCTGCTAGGGTAGTCTGAGGCTGATGGGTCCCTTGAGCTCAGGAGTTTTGAACTGCTGTCAGGCTAAAGGGTGTCTGCATTAAGTCTGGTATCACTATAGCTAGCACTTGAGAGCAGGAAAGAGGGAGAGAAGTAGAGGAAGAAAGCTACTTTAAAGATAAGGGAAGAAGCCCAGATCAGAAAGGGAGCAGGTCAAAGCTTCTGAACTTATCATCACTGGGATAAGGCTCAGGAGTGGCCACTGTCCTTTCAGCCTGGGGCAGATGAGGAGACACAGTCACCAAAAACAAAAAAATAATATTAAAAAGCTATTGTGAGGTGATGCAGTGAATAGATCACCAGCCCTGAAGTCAGGAGGACATGAGCTCAAATCTGGCCTCAGACACTTGATACAGTTACTAGCTGTGTGACCTTGGGCAAATCACTTAAGCCCAATTGCTATGCCTTCCTCCCTCCAAAACACCCCCACACTATTTTAGGCCAGTGAGGTGGTGCAGCGGAAAAAGTGCCAGCCCTGGAGTCAGGAAGACCTGATTTCAGACATTTGAACTTACTAGCTATGTGATCCTGGCTAAGTCACTTAACTAAAAAAAAAAGCTATTGCAACTATACAGACTAGAGTAATGACAGCTTTAATGTAATGTAAATGTAATATAATGTAGTATAATGTAAAGAGTGATGGCTCTGTAAGTGGAGAGAAAGGGAAAGATATGAGAGGCAGCAGAGGGAGAAATAGAAAGATTTGGCAACTGATTGTTTGCATGGGCTGAGGGAGAGTGAGAATCAGAGAGAAAGAGATAGCAGGGACCTTAGGTTTCATCTAGTCTGACCCCTTCATTTTACAGAAGAAATTGAGACCCAGAGATAGTTTTGTTCAAGAGTAGATTTCCCAGAGTCCTTGAATTTCTGTTTTCTTTGTCCTTGGAAGAATTTCCATCCTGAGGGTTTTTTTGCTTTTGTTTTGGGTTTTTTACAGGCTTCAGGAGGGTAAGAGATAGACAGATAGACTCGAACTCAGGTCCCCTGACTCCTGATTACACTTCCCCCTCAAAAGGGTGTCCACCAGCTTCTGGACACTGAGATGCTGCCCTCTTCTGGGCATTGAAGTGACTGTGCCCCATGCTCTGTTTAATTTTCAGATATTGAAGTGACTCCTTTTCAGGCAACTGTGTACTAGGCTGGGGCTATCAGTCAGGTTAACTAGGCCAGGCTGAACATGTAGGTATGAGCCACAGAGAAGCAGGCAGCATTGGTCTGACCCCGGACAACCGGAAGCATCCACTGGACTAGGAAAAGCAGACTTTCTTAATATAAACAGCCCCTCAGTAGAACTGATGTGACTTCCTATTGTCAGGATGGGGATTCAGACTGGTGCTTTAAGGAGCCATGTGGGAACAGTCAGCCATTCTGGGGTAGGTGGCAGAAGCTCTCCTGATGAATTTAACTTGAAATTGATCATTAACTTTGTTGTTTTTATTTTAAAATAAATGCTTTTTTGTTTTGTTCTAATGCCCAGAGGTATTGCTTGGTTTTGGTCATAAAGTCAGTCAACAAGAGAAACGGGGAGTTACTGCAGATATTGTTTGGGATCTTTCTTTGTGTAGCAGTGACCTTTGCCCTCCCAGATACTACCAGGAAGAGTCTGGTCATCTTCAAGATGCAACATGCTCCAGCTACTTGGCCAGTGGAGACTGTTCCTACTCACATAGCAGGGGAGCTACGTGCAGTCCAATACACCTTAGAGATGGGCAAATAAAAGAGCTTTTGAGATCTATGCTAAATATTCAGCTTTCCAAGACCTCCAGAAATGGCCAGGGGGAAGGAAATCAGGGGCTGGAGAAAGCTACAAAATGCGGGCAAATGCAAACTTTCCAGAGCCCTTTGTCCTTGAAGGAATTTCCACCCTGGGAATTTTTTTTGCAGGCTCCAGGAGAGAAAGACAGAGACTGAGAGACAGAAAGATAAAAGGAGCAAGAAAGAGACAGGAGGGAGAGAGAGGGGGGAGGGAGAGATAGAGAGATGGCAAGAAAGAGAAAGAGGGGGATAGGGAAGGGGGGGAAGGGAAGGGAAGGGAAGGGAAGGGGAGAGACAGAGAGACAGAGATAGATAGAGAGATAAAGAGATGGAGAGAGCCAGAAACGAAAAAGAGAGACAAAGTGAAACAGAGAGGAAGGGAGGGGGAGAGAGACAGAGAGGAAAGAGATACAGAAACAGAGAGGAGAGACAGAGGCAGACAGAGGAACAGACAGAGAGAGGAGAGACACAGGAAGAGACAGAGAGGAGAGACAGAGGAGAGAGGGGTAAGAGGGAGAGACAGAGACAGAGAAGGAGGAGGAAGAGGAAGAGGGAGGGAGAGAAATCTACTCCTGTATTTCATGTTGGGTTGTCCCCTTCTCAGTGGCTGGAAGCAGTGAGGAGTGAGTTCACTAGAGCAGAAATGGATAGAGGACCATGGGGGGAAATGAACACCTTTACTTGCT
Organism: Pseudocheirus occidentalis; assembly: GCA_028646575.1. Lineage (NCBI taxonomy): Eukaryota > Metazoa > Chordata > Mammalia > Diprotodontia > Pseudocheiridae > Pseudocheirus > Pseudocheirus occidentalis. The sequence continues at coordinate 5,243 of JAQQSW010015641.1, read as the reverse complement.
ACCAAATTGTGTCAACAGATCACTTGGCCATCAAAACAAGGACCTTTGTGGTTCTTCCCAGCTCTAGATCTAGGAGCCTTGGGCACCTCACTTCACTTTCTATGGGCCTCAGTTTTCCCATTTGTAAAATTGGGGAGTTGGCAGACTATTGTACAATGTGAAATTATTTACAGAATCTGTACTTGATTGCATGTCACCATGGGGGTGGGGAGGGGTCAGGGAGGGGAGAAAATTTGAAACTCAAAGGACTGTGGAACTGAATCTTATAAACTTAAAGTAAACAAACAAATCAAATTTTTTTTAAAATTGGGGAGTTGGACTTAGATTACCCAAGATCCCACCTAGCTCTAACTTTAGGACCATGCGCAAGACCTTGTACAAGTCACTTTGCCACCCCTCACCCAAGACTCACTTTCTTCCTCATTGAAATGAGAGGGTTGGCCTGGATGGCTTTTGAGTTCCTTCCCAGCACTAGACCATGGATTCTATACAAGTGAAGGACTTTAGTCAAATCATTTTCCCTCTCTGGGCCTCAGTTTCCTCATCTGTAAAATGAGGGGGTTTGAATTAAATGACTTTTTTCTTTTTTTTTTGGAGGGGGGAAGGCAGGGAAATTGGGGTCAAGTGACTTGCCCAAGGTCACACAGCTAGTTAGGTGTCAAGTGCCTGAGGTCCTCCTGACTCCAGGTCCCATGCTCTATTCACTGTGCCACCTAGTTGCCTGACTAAATTACTTTTGATACTATATTAGTATATATAGGCATCTTTTAGTGCTAAATCTAGCATGTGTGTGACCCAAGACAAGGGAGTTGGCCTCCTTGAGACTCAGTTTCTTCCTCTGTAATAAGAGTTTGTTCTCAATGCCTTCTGAGAATGTTTGGAGCTCTAGAATGAAAATATTTGTGACATTACCCCCTCTCTGAGCCTCAGATTCCTGCTCTGTAAAAAGAGAGGGTTGGATTAGGTAGCCTCTGAGATAGGAGCCTGTGTGTGACCTTGAACAAGTCCCTTCATCTGCCTAGGCCTCAATTTCTTCCTCTGTAAATAAGAGCATTGGACAAAACGACTTCTAAAGTACCTTCCAGTTCCAGATCTAAGATCTTCCATGTGACCTTAGGTTGGTCTCTTCCCCTTCCTGAGCCTGTTTCCTCCTCTACAAAATGAAATGATTGGACTTGGCCTCTGAGGTCTCTTCCCACTATAGATGTAGGATCTTATATATGACCTTGGGCCAGTCTCAACCCTTCCCCTTTCTGGACCTCAGTTTCCCCCTCTGTAAAATGAGAGAGTTAGACAACCGCTGAGGTCTCTTCCAGATTTAGACCTGGCTTCCTATCAATTGACAAACAGTGAATTAGCTAAGCATCTTCATTGAAGGGTGTGATTGAGAAGGAACTAAGGAAAATTGAGATGGGATGGATTTCATATTTCCCTAACTGAAGCATATTTCAGGTCCTTTGTGGCCTACTCAACTCAAGGGCCTGCTATTTACAAGTTGCTTGTCCTTCACTTTCAAAGAAGAAGGTGATGCCATGACTTGCAAGTGAATCGGATTTAAGTGAGGCAGGGCTGTGCAAAGTCACCAGTCTCACTTTCTCCTCCAGAGCCATCTGGGTCCAGTGGCAAGATATATACAAGTAGATTCAGAACAGAGCCTAAATGAGGAGTCGGGGAGGGGCGGGGCAGGTAGGACATTCCTGTGTAGCCAGATTGCCATCTAGTGGCAAAATAGCATACTGCACCCCCCTCCCCTTTAGCTAGTTGAATACTTGTTATGGGAAACAGCTTTGTGATAGCCATCAATCAATCAACCAACAAGCAGTTATTAATCACTTACTGTATACCAAACTGGCAATACAAAGACAGGCAAAAACCAGTCCCTGTCCTCATGGAGCTCTCTCTACTGAGGAAGACTACAACCATCAAACATTTATTAATCACTTACTGTTTGCTAAGCTGCCAATACAAACACAGGCCTGTCCTCATGGAGCTTCTTCTACTGAGGGGGATTACATATCGAAATTCGAACATACAAGACAAACAAGTGGATGGAGGGAATGAGGCTGGGATGATTGAATTTATTACCACATCCACCTCTAGCATTCACCACCCACCACCAGCTGTCATATATGATTTGAACATATGCAAGGGAAACAATTTGTCGGCAGACAGCTTTTTAAGGGGGTTTCATCTCTATCAAATAAAATGCTCTTTTGGAGACAATTAGCAAAATGGAATCTTATATTCATTCTCTGCCCCTTTCAATGGTGTAACTGTAAAAGGCAGTTTGCTATAGAATATAACTTTGGAAGGCCTCTTTCATCCCTTTGTGTGGAAGGAAAGGTAGGAAGAGACCAGGTTGTGAAGGGCCTTCAAAGTCAAATGGAAGATTTTATATTCTATTCTGGAGGTAATAGGGAGCTACTGGAGTTTGAATTGGGAGGGTGACATGGTCAGTACAGTGCTTCTAGAAAGATCCCTTTGGCAGCTGAGCGGAAGATATACTGAAAAGGGAAGAGTCTTGAGGCAGAGAGGCCAACCAGAAGCCTACTTCTATAGGCCAGATATGAGGCTGAACCAGGGGTGGCAGTTATGTGAGTAGAAAGAGGACATGGAAGGAGAAATATCAAGGTAGATACAAGACTAGAACAGATTGGAATGTAGAGTAAGAGCCAGGAATCAAGTTGTGAGCCTGAGTCACTGAGAGGATGGTGGTGACCTTTACAGTAATAGTTCAGAAGAGGAAACGGTTTTGGGGGGGGGAGGAGGCGGGGGGGGGGGAATAATGTGTTCTGCTTTGGATATGTTCAGTTTAAAACAATTGGTTGGAGTTGTCCAAAGGCAGTTGGCTGGAGATGTGAGACTGGAGGTTCGGGCTAGATGAAAAGATGAGAACCATTTGTTAGATACAATTGAATTGGACCCACAGGACCTGCTAAGATCATCAGGCATGTTAGAATACCTGGCTTCCTTCCAGAATTAGCTCAAGGCCCATTTCCTGAAGGAGGCCTTTCCTGGCTCCCTCCAGTTACTAGGGCCTCCCCCTTAAAGCTACCTTTTACCTACTTCAAAGTATTGTATATATGCTGAATTGTGCACATCTTCCCCATTAGACTATAAACTCCTTGAGGGCATGGACTGATGCTTGCCTTGCACGGTGTCTAGGACACAGTAAATGTTTAATAAATGCTTGTTGACATTGGGGAAATTAATTAGATGGCTTCTGTGATCCTTTGTATTATTTTTTACAATTATTGTGGCCCTCTGGTTTTTTCACACAGTTCCAATATGATCTTCCCCCCAGCCTTCTGAACCCTCCCTTGTACCAGTGAAAGATAGTTCATCAAAACCAACCAAACTTCCCCCCCAAAAAACCCCAACCAACAGTGCAAGTTCTGATGGCAAATGCAACATTCTATGCCTGGCCTCCCCCACATCTCTTCAGAGAGGAGGGAAATAGGTTCGATCATTGGTCCTCTGGAATCAGGATTGACCATGGAATCGGAGTGCAGCTATTTGTCACTGTTGTTTTTCATTCATATTATCCTTCTTGCTGTTTCAGTGATGTCCGACTCTGTGACCTCATTTGGGGTTTTCTTGGCAGAGACACTGGAGTGCTTCATTATTTCCTTCTCTAGCTCATTTGACAAATGAGGAACTGAGGGGAGAAGTGACTTGCCCAGAATCACATAGCTAGGAAGTGTCTGAAGCTAGATTTAAACTCGGGAATTTGAGTCTTCCCAGCTCTAGGCCCTGCACTCTATCCACTGCAGTGCTACCTAGTGCCTGCCTGGCACATAGTAGGCACTTAATAAACCCTTCCCCCAAGTGAAGAACACATTTTAGCTTTTCTATAGCTCTTATTCTGTGGCCTCCTCTCCACCAGCTATGTGACCTTAAGGTCTCCCCTCTTTATGCCTCTATTTAGAGTGGGGAGTTGGGGTGGCGAGGTCAGTTCAGTCCTGGGACAATGTCCTGGGAGTCACCACAGACCTCTGATTAGTGAGGCCTGCAAACCATCTTCTGAATGGAACAAGCTGAGGCTGGGGGGTCAGTCCAGGGCCTGATAGGACCTGCTCACTTCACATCTCCCCTTCCATAATCACCTTTAGTCTGATGTCATCCATTTAATCATTTCTAGCATCTTTGACTAAAATAACTTCAATTTCAAAAACTGTGATCTTAATAATAGTGCTTGCCCCAAGGTCCCATTAACTGGTACCAGGAGCTGAACTCGTGTAATGGGAATGGGAATTTGAAGATCTTCCCTGCTTCTTAATAGACCTAGGGGGGAATTTGAAGACCTTCCCTGCTGTGAAGATAAACTTTGCCCCCTGATAGGCTGAATGTAGTCACATGGAGCCTGTGGTGGGAGGAGTTTGCTGAAGGGAAGCAGAGCCCACAGGAAGCTGGTCAGAGCTAGTGAGATGGTGAGGCAGAGAGGAGCTTAGGCAAGCATTAACAGAGTTTCGTGAGTAAATATTGATCCTGTATTGGTTTGTGGGAAGGCTGAAGGATGCTGTGGCTCTCAGCATTATTATGGCTTCTGAATATCTTTGGTGCTATGATGGAATCAACTTACTGGTTTGGGGATTTGGTTTTCTGGTGTCTATGCTTCAGTTCTGTCCTCTACCTGGAGAATCTGGTATATTTTGTGATTGAACATCATGTGATACTTACAGTCATGGTCTTTATCATGATTGTGGGTGCTGTAAATATTGCATTGGTGCTACAGCTGGTAAGGCCAATGGTCAACGGTGGGAAAGGTGTTCATAGGCCATAGAACAGTGAGTGGAAGAAGCATCTCAGCTGCCTTGAGATTAGGTCGGGGTGGGGAACCTGTGACCTTGAAGCCACATGTGGCCCTCTAGATCTTCAAGTGAGGCCCTTTGACTGAATCCAAACTTCACAGAACAAATACCCTTAATAAAAGGATTTGTTCTGTCAAACTTGGACTCAGTCAAAAGGTCACACTCAAGGACCTAGAGGGCCACATGCAACCTCAAGGCTGCAGATTCCCTATCCCTGGGTTAGGAGATGCTGAAAGAGAACAGTAGAGTAGGTTGGCTTCCCGTAACAGAGAAGTCCAGTCCTAAGCTCCACCACTGGGATTCCATTCAAATTCTCATCCTTTTCCCCAAGTCACACTCAACATGTACATAGGCCACTGGCCCCAAGCTGTCTCTTCTCCCCCAGAAGAGAGGAAGGGCAGTCTGCACAGCCACTAACACACAAGCCAACCC
>JAQQSW010015640.1:0-11843 GCA_028646575.1 Pseudocheirus occidentalis | reverse complement strand
CCTTTTCATAATTTTCTCACAACATTTTCATTTCTCTTCCGAATTTTTCCTCCACTTCTCTTACTTGGTTTTCAAAGTCCTTTTACAGTTGATGTATAGCTTCTCAGCATTCTTCAATTGTCTTGGAAGCATTTGGTGTGGGAGTTCTGAGTTCTGGGCTCTCTTCTTCCCATTCCATGCTTTGACCCTTTTTGTCCCCAAAAAAGGATTCTAGAGTTTTATTGTTTTTATTTTGCTTCCTTTTTCTCATGTTGGCTAGTCAATTAATTGGTTGGTTTTTTTAGCTCTGTGAAACTCTGCTTCCAAGGGGGGAAGCTCTGTTCCAAATCGCTGGGGTTTTCCCAACTACTGGTGCTATTAGGGGGGTGTTGCAAGTCCCCCCAGCTTAGGCTTGCTGAAAGTGCACCCCAGCACCACCACCCAAGACCAGGATCTGGATCCAAGCCACTCAATGCAAGAGCACTTGGCCCTGATCAATCAATTCAGCCCCAATGTGGAGTCTGCAGGCCGGGGAATCTGAAGCAGCCTGGTGGGCCCCCCCCCGAGAATCCAGCAGTTCCCTTCCCCCCTCCTTCCTTGCCCCGGGGACAGAATGGCTGAACTGCTTTACCCCCCAAATTAATTTTCAAATTTTCACTTTAACTAATCATATCTAAATATTTAAAGATCCCCTTAGACCGGTGCTTTAGATTTTCTTTGAAGTAGACTCAAGCTGTGGCTTGGGAGGCTCCACTGCTCCTCCTGGCTGCCCTGAGGTCTTGCCTGGCTGCAGCTGCAGTTTTGGTGTGAGCTGCCTCTCTCTTATCCTGCTCCTCATGCCTTGGCAGATGTGGAGGTGCTGGAGGCTGTAGAAGCTCTGCAGGCTGGCTGAGGGGCTCAGCTCAGCTCCTTCCCACTTCCCCAGGCCTGGCCTCTGTCTCAGCTTCCGGCTGTTCCAGCCTCCATTCCCCGGCTGCTGTGATGAGTCCCTGATGCCGAGCTGCCTTCAGCGAGAGATGGGTTCTCTGTATTTTTGTGAGTCTAAGAGTCCTAGATTTTCCTAGACTTTGTCTGGGCTCATATTTTATGGGTGTTTATGGTGGCAGTGTGGGAGCTGCGGGACCTTGCTGCTTCTACGCCGCCATCTTTGCTCTGCCCCGCAATATCGCCTCAAGTCTTTCTTGAACACAGTGCATCCTCTGTTCAACTGCCAATTTCACCTTATTAAAGCAGATGTCTCACCATGTCAAGCTATTTCTCCCCTATCCCAAATTCAATCAGTTCCACACAATTCTGACTGGGTGACCCCTGTGACTATAATTGACTCCTTCATTTTCTCTACATTCTGGTTTCCCAGGTAAGATAAGAAGGCCATGAACCCTTATTAAGCAGTTATTTCATGCTAGACACTCTATTAATAATTGGGATAAAAATATAGGAAAAGAGAAACTGCCATTGGCCTCAAGAAGTTCACATTCTAATGAAGAAACACACACACACACAAGCAAACACACACACACACTCACACACACACACACGGAAATATACCCATATTGGGCATGGTGATAAAGTCTGAAAAGTAAGGAGAAGAACCAAGAGGGAAATGAAGATTGACTGGTCTCAGACTTTTTCCAAGAATGAGGACTAGGAAGAATTCCTCATTGGAAAAGTTGGCTGGCATCTAGGGTCAGACGAATGCATGAACAGATGGAAATTACAGGTGAAGAGGCCACTTACACTAAAGGTGAGGTTCCTGTTAAAGCATGGTGACAAAATCTGGAAAGTCAAAGCAGAACGTTCAAGTCTCAGCTATGATTCCATCATCTACAAAAAGGTCCTTCCTTATTCACCTTTCATCTTAGTGCCTTTCCTTTCTGATTATCTCCAGTGTGTCATTTACACATCTCATACATAGTTCTTTTAAGGAGTTCTACCTTTTTAGGGTGTGAGTTTCTTGAGAGAACCATTTCTGAGTCATTCTTTGTATCCCCAATGCTTAGTATAATGCCTAGTATATTATAGGTCCATAACAAATAATTGCTAAGTTTACTCAAGTGATGATCTTGGGGGAGGGAAACATACCAACGTGAGCTTTAGCCAATGGCATTAGCAAATCATTCACAACTTCTTGGGAGTACCTCTAGAACCTAGAGAGAAAATATGGTTTTGCTCTGGGACCTAAGATACCTTTGTGAAAACTGGATAAGGATCCACAGAATCTATATTGGCTGTGCATGAAAAAAGAAAAGAAAAGTAACGTCCACTTTTTTTTCTTGTCCTTGAGTCTTTCTGATCTATGACAGTGGTTGTCAGAAAGAATAACTTCCGCTCCTGTTAACAGTATGTGCTTTCCCAGGCATGTGGCCAAGACACTATACCACAAATGAGCCCTGCTTTGCAAAACCTATCCATCTTGCTGGAGCAGTCACTCAGTGTGACACTTGCATTTGTCCCATAAACAACAGAGTTCACCTGATGCAGGGTGGCCCAATTACTGCTAAAGGCCTTGTCTCTTCTGTCCCAAGCTTCTGCATAATACCAATACAACATCCATTTGAGAGGATTAAAGTGCAATCAATCACTTATTCTCCAGGACATGCCAGGAAGACAGGTAGCTTCTCTCTGGGCAGCAAGGCACCCATCAAGCTTAGTTTGACACAAGAGAAGTGACAAAGAGCCAGTCTCTATTGGCCATCAATTACTTCCTTCTGACAAAAAATAATAGAAGTACAGTTTCATAGAGGACTCTACACCTAGTCAGAACTTCCCTGCCTTGGTGCCTGAAGCCTTACACCATCAGTGTGGGGGAATATACCTCCTGTTGTACTCAATTTTTGCCTACTGAGAATTTCTAGGGAAAGAATTAAGAACCAGGTCATATCAGTCCCTGTTCTCTTTCTCTCAAGAAATTTTTTTTTCCATCTCTGAGTCCACTTTTTAAATCATTTATTCTTTTATGTGTATTTTTTTCTCATTAACAATTGACAACATTCAAATAGCAGTCCCAAGTGCTAATCAAGGCACATATTTTGTAGATATGAAGCCCCCCTTATACCTTGATTCCAAGCATCAATATATCAGGGTAGTAGCCATAATGGAACATGATAAACTTTTGGCATGCCTGGGAACAAATTGAAAAATTCTGTGCTCTTATTGCTAACATTTTGATAAGTCTTACCATTATTTCTGAGGCTCATTACTATAAAATTCCTGTATATGCTGATTCTCCAGCTTAAAACTATATTGAATGATTGATATAGTTTAAACATGTGCTTATACATGTAAAACATTTCCATATTTATCACAGTTGTGGAAGAAGAAACAGATCAAAAGAAAAAAAAGAAAGAAGAAAGTAAGTGAAAAAATATGCTTTGATCTGTATTCAGCGTCCATCAGCTCTTTATCTGGATATGGATAACCATTCTCCATTTTATAAGTATCCCTCAGTTTCTAATATTTTGCCACCATGAATAGAACTGGTCTAAATATTTTTGCACATATAAGTTCTTTTCCCTTTTTTATAATTTCTTTGTGATACGAACCTAGTAGTGGTATTGCTAGGCCAAAGGGCATGCACAGTTTGGTTGCCCTTTTGGTGTAATTCCAAATTACTCTCCAGAATGGTTGGATCAGTTCACAGCTCCACCAAAATGCATTAATGTCCAAATTTTTCCACTTCCTCTCAATATTTTTTTCATATTCCTTTGTTGTCATATTAGCCAATCTAATAGTTGTGCAGTGGTAACTCATAGTTGTTTTAATATGAATTTCTCTAATCAAAAATGTTTGAGGAATTCTTTATATGCCTATAGATTGCTTTGATTTCTTAATCTGAAAACTACCTGTTCATATGTTTTGACCATTTACCAACTGGGGAATGGCTTGTGTTGTTGTACGTTTAACTCATTTTTTCTATATATTTGAGAAATGAGGCCTTTAAATTTGTTTCCAAGCTTTCTGCTTTGCTTCTAATCCTGATTGCATTGGTTGTGTTTGTATGAATGTTTTATATTTAATCCAAATTATATATTTCACATTTTGCAATGCTCTCTATGTCTACTTTGGTTATGAATTCTTCCCCTCCCATAGATCTGCCAGGAGGTCTATTTCTTGCTTTTCTAATTTGATTGCTTTATTATCTATTATTCCTTTTAGCAAGATGTGTTTTCCTTCCTTATCCCTTTTAATTGGGTCTATTTTTGCTTTTACTTTGTCTGAGATCAGTATTGCTACCCCTCCTTTTTTTAACTTTACCTGAAGCACAATATGTTATACTCCAACCTTTTCCCTTTACTCTGTGTGTATCTCTCTGCTTTAGAAGTGTTTCTTGTAAGCACCACATCACAGGTTTCTGGTTATTGATCCATTCTGCAATCTGCTTCAGTTTTTTGGAATCTCATTCCATTCATATTCACAGATATGACTACTACCTGTATATTTCCCTCCCTCCTATTCCTAATGTTTGTCCTGTCTCTCCTTTCACCCTTTCTCACCTCTCTAGTGTTTTGCTGCTGTCTCCTATCACTCCTGATTTGCCTTCCCTTCTGTCAGTACTCATCACTTTACTTAATTTCTTCCCATCCCACTTCCCTGTCTGGTAAGAAAGATTGTTAGATTCAACTGATTGTGCATATTTTCCCCCTCTTTGAGTCAATACTGACAAGACTAAGTTTCAAGTTTTTTTGTTATTTTTCCTCATTTTGGGAGGGCGGGGGGGGTTGGGGTGATTTCTTTTCTCTCTTTTAAATTCGAGCTCTGCTCCCAGGGTGGAAGGGGCACTGTCTTGGGCTTCTTATCTTATTGGCTGTAGGTACTGGATGTTTACCTGGTACTGTGCTGATGTTGCTCTAAGCCCTATGGGGACCTTCTTGCCTGGTGGTGTCCTGAGGGAGTGGGATGGGAGTTGGCTGGCACTACTGGAAGCCATAGGGGTATAGCAGTTTACTTGGAAGTGAACTGGGGTCCTAGTGGTGGTGCCTGACATGTGCTGTGGCCCCTTGGGATTGTTTGGGTTTTTTTGTTTTTGTTTTTGTTTTGGGGGGGGTTGCATTTCTATGGCTACACCAAAGAATGTATTGTCTGGTCTCTGAAGGCTCCTTGTTTTCCCAGGGGCTACACTGAAGCACATGGAGGTGGAATCTTCTATGTTGTTTCTCAAAAAGTGAATTACTGTGACAAAAATAGCATTTTCCATATATTTATGGAAACATACAGGTATGAATTATAGACATATAGAACCATAGAATCATTATGATTATCATCAGTTACATCATCATCACGGTTCCTGAACAAAAGGAGAAGAAATTGGCATACGTTCTCAAAGCATGTGATAAACAATTCAAAAATTTGTAATCTTTCAGAATAAGTATATGTCATGCAACTGAAAACAGTAAAGTCAGGTAATACAGATGTGCATTTGGATTTGTTAAATTAATAAATTACCTAATAAATAAATTAATTAAATCAAACTGAAATGTTATTGCAAGGGCTCAAGAATAGAACCAAAAGTTCCAATATTATGTCAGTAAAAAAAAGTGTCAAGCAGTTGACTGAGTAATGAAGATTTCTGTAGGGGAATGGAGGCATTTATGATGACAGCTCAGAATAAATTCAATGGCATAAGAAATTACAGAAGAATCCTTAAGCATTTTGGAGATCAGTGCAAAATACACAAAACAAACAAACAAACAAACCATTGAATGCTTTGGGATTTCTGGATTAGTGGTTAGAATTATGTCAGAACCTCACTACTTTTCATGGATCATAAATGTTTACAATACAAATAATGTGTGAGCATATCCTTAGATGCTTGATCTGTACAAGAATGAGAGTATTACCATAAAAATGAATTGTTGATCACAATTGCCTTTATGTAATCTGATTCATAAAAACTTAAGAAAAACATTTTAATTAAATTTTGCTATTTAAATACCCATTACCTATAAGCTTTTATTACAAAAGTTTTAATAATGTAGGGACTTAATATAATGTGGGAACAGGGTGAAGCTTTCACACCTATCATCCTTTCTGTTCCTGGAACCATAGCAAGGATTCTTTCTTACAATGAGTCTAGGGGAAAATGAGCTTCTACTGAATACTTTTATTTAAGTATGAAAAGCCACGTTTATTTCATCTGAATGAATAATAGATTACTGACCATTAAATATAAATGAATAATTTCAGAATAATGACTTGTCCCAGTACATTTCTACCTGGATTCCACTAAACTGTATGACAAGAATACCTTCAAAGCCAAACTAATTATCTGTGCTGTAATGTGGGTCAGAGACAGGCAACAGCAAGGAAAAAGAATGCTAGTGAGTGCCATGAACAAACAGGAATCTAAAACAATAATATAGTCCTGAGAAATAAAGCAATTAAAGAAAACAGAGAACCATCAAAGAAGACACATGTAGAAAATCTCATCAATTCAGTGATTTATTTAATAAATCACCAGAAGGCATCATAATATTTTCATTGCTTACATTGACTACAACAAACCCTTAGACTCAGTTCTTTATGCCTGGTTTAGTAATATACTGAAGACATATCATGTCAAATGAAAATATTTGATGTTGGCATTACAAAAAATTATATTTAAAACATAACACCAGAGCATTAATATCAAGAATTGTTTTTATTAAAACTGGTATCCCCCAGGTAGATAGTTTAAGTCTCCTAGCATAAATCCATTGTCATCATTCCTAAACAGAACTAAGGAGGCTTTTCAAGTCAAATGGAGAACTGCACAAAAACATTGTATTAATTAATCAATGTACATAGATTATATTGAATTTTATGCACACTCACCCTGAAAAAATTACATTAAACAACTACTTTATCTAGTGGATTTTTCTTCTATTTATAAATAAATTAATAAATTCATTCAAAAATTAATTTTAGTTCAATCTCTTGGGTTTCCCAAAGAAAATATATTATCATTTAGAAAAGACAATTCTTTCATTATGACTTTATCTCTAATTGTTAATTCATTTTACTTTTCCGGTTTTGTTGTTAGAGCTCTAGTCAATTTTAGAAGAGCAAATCTGACAATGGACTTTTTTTTTTGGTTTGTTTTATGCCAGGAAGGCCTCTGGATAGTACTAACTACTGATCTTAGATAGAATTTTGCCATAGTAAGAAAAGATACATAAAAGTGTTGTATTTTGCAAATAGGTCTTTTCTGCATTTGTTGATAAAATTATGCAAATGTTATTTTTGTCTATGTGGAATATTAATTTATACTTTGCCTAAATTGAACAATGCCTATATTTGGATTATACATATCTAATGTATAATCCAACCTTACCATAGTACATGATCTTTTTGATACGCTGTTTTAACCTTCTGCAAATAAGTTATTCATTTTTATTATATTCATTAGCAACATCAATTTTCTTTCTCTATATTGGCTCTCTACAATTTCTGTATCACTACCACATTTGACTCTTAGAATGAGTTCATCAGGACCACTTCTTTCTCTATTTTTTTCAGAAATTTTATGCAGTAGTGAAAATGATAGTTTTCACTTAGGAATCCATCTCACCCTATTTCTCTTCTCCCATTTTGTGAGTACATTTATGTCTTTTATTGGAGACTGGGTTATTTGAAATTTGCTAAGCACTCTTTTCTGGAAACTAATGGGATGCATCAGGTTGATTGAAAGTGAGGAGCATAATATTAGAGATTCAGGGTCTATAAAAGGAGAAAAACCACAATACTTTCATCTTATTTATAGAATTCTGAAGAGAAAATCAGTAATCCACCTGCACCTTGGGGAAATCAGACTATAAATTTGAAGGTCCCCATTGGGTAAGAATTTGTACACATTTCTAAATATTAATGCATTTCATTGAAGTTGTCAGTTTTGTTGGCATATAATGAAATAATATAGCTTAAATTTCTTTATTATCCTTCATTTATTATTATTTCTTTTTCATTTTCATTACTGGCAATTTGTTTCTTTTACATATTTAATCTGACTAGATTGTGATTTATATATTTACTATTTTTCTTAGTACTTCAACTTCAATTCATCACTTTGATGTTTTTGCCTTTCAATTTTATTAATGTCTTCTTTGATTTTCATAATTTAAAACATTTTTTACTTGTACATTGTCTAGAATTTTCCCCTTAGTTGAATCACAAATGATCAGTTTTGTTCTTGAAAGTCTTTAGAGTTATAATTTTTTCTCCTGAGGAGCACTTTGGCAGCATCCTGAAAGTTCTAGTATGTTATGTCATCATTGTGATTTTTTTAAATGAAATCTTTTGTTTCTATTATTTTCTCTTTGACCATTTAATATTTTAGATTAAGTTATTTAGATTCTAATAAAAATCCTTTTTTCAAATGTTCTTTATTGAATGTAGTTTTTCTTTTCTTTTTTGCTTTTTGGAGGGCAATTGGGGTTGAGTGACTTGCCCAAGGTCACAATAAGTGTCTGAGGCTGGATTTGAACTCAGGTCCTCCTGACTCCAGGGTTAGTGCTCTATCATTGTGCCACCTAGCCACCCCCTAATTTTTATTTTCTTGTGGTCAATAAAGGATATGTTAAATGTTTTTGGTCTTCTGTATTTACAGATGAGGTTTTTAGATTCTAATATAGTTTTAAAGGTCCTATGCATAGCATTCTTCACATTCAGCATTCCTTAGAATTTCATCACATTTAAATTTTCTAAAATCTTATTCTTGTCACTTTCTTCTTTATCTTTGGATTAGGCTTTTCTAAGCCTGAAAAAGGGTATTTTGAGTTCCATAAGAAAATAATTGTATTTTCTCTTATTACATGTAAATTAATTGAGTTTCCCTTTAGACATTTAGATACCATGCTCTTCCATGCATATGTACATATGTAGCTCTATCTATCAATCTATCTATTAATCTATCAATCAATTAATCTATCTATCTATCTATCATCTGTCTGTCTGTCTATCTATCTATCTATCTATCTATCTATCTATCTGTGTGTTTATCTCCAGTGGTATAGCAATAGGATATATTCCCATGAATTCACTGGTATGAAGAATATCAAGGTAAGAAAACTCTTTATACCAATGCAGGCTGGCACCCTCTTCATAACTTATAGAATTTGGAGGTTTCTAGCACCTCTGAAACTGCGGGCAGCAACAAGATGAAGATGAGGAATGTCCTGGGAGAGAGGAGAAAAGAAAGGAAGAATGAGGAAAATGATCTCCCATACATAGGATGTTCAAGGAAGAGTTTATACAATGGGTGGAGCAGGGGAGTAGGGAGAAACATTTGAATTTCACTCTCATCTGAACAGGTTCAAGGATGGGAAAAAATGAACATATACTGAGTTGGGTAGACAAAGTCATCTTACCCAACACAGAAGTAGAAAGTAAAGGTTAAGAGAAAGGCAAGATGAAGAAGGGTACATTAGGGGAGGCAGCAGTGAAAAGAAAAACACTCTAAAATAGGGGAAAGGGTAAAAAGGAAAAGGAAGCATAACAGAATAGGATGGAAGGAAATGCACACATGAACAATCATAACAGTGAATGTGAAAGTGATGAACTCAACAACACAGAACAAAAAAGAAAAGCAAAATTGAATAGAAACCAGAATAAGACAGTCTGTCATTTACAATAGATACATTTGATACTCAAGGGGTTCAAATAAGGGACTAAAGCAAAATCTATTATGCTTCATCCAAAGTGGCAAACATGATCTCACAAAAAGCAGAAGGAAAACATAAACCTAATTAAGAGAGACAAACAGGGAATGTACATTTGTCCAAAATGTACTATAGACAATCCATTAGTATCAACGTGGAATAGACACTAAATGGCATCCAAATGCTTAGAGGAAAATTTAAGTGAGGTATAGGATGAAATAGTAGTAAAATCATAATAGAGACCTCAATTTACAATTCTCAGACTTTGATAATTCTAACCATACATTGAAATTTAGAAACTTTATATAAAACAGAACTCTACAGAATACTGGATTTTGTTTGCTTGGTGTTCTTTATTTTCTAAAAGGACCAAAATGACATCACTATGCTACAATCAAGTCTATATCTTCAAATGTGACTTGTCAACAAATACAAGTTCAGAACCTTGTACTATAGGTCATGCGCAAATATTCCATTTGAACATTTGGGGGTGGATTCTCTAAATGTTCATATCTCAGATTTCTTTTGAGTCATGTGATTCTGCTTTGTTTATAGAGTCCAGCACCTTCTTTGATGAAGACACAGGTGATCCTGTGCTGGCATTTCCTATGCCACACAATTCCAAATTTCTTCAGAGGCACTTGAGAATATTCCTATATCACTTCTTTTGACTTCCATGTAAGCTCTTGCCTTATATAATCTCTCCTTAAAATAGTCATTTAGGTGAGGGTTCATTTGGTATTTGAACCATTTGGTCAGCCCATAAAAGTTGTGCTCTCTGCAGTAGAGTTTGAATGCTTCACAGTTTAGTTCAAGAAAAGTCCTCAGTATCTGGTACCTAATGTTGCCTTATTGATGATGATCTTAAGAATCTTCCTATGACAATACAGATGGAAGCAATTCAGTTTCTCAGCATGGCATTGGTACACTGTCCAGGTTTCACAAGAATACAACAATGAGGTCATCACAATAGCTCTGTAAAACTTCAGTTTGTTAGTGAGCCAACCTCTTCTCTCTCCAACTTTCTTTTGGCACCTCCCAAACACTGAACTAATTTTGGCAATGTGTGTTTCAACCTTGTTATCAACGTGTACATCCCTGGAAAGTAAACTGCCAGGGTAAGTGAATTGAACTACAGTATTCAAATCTTCTCATTTGCCATAATCATTGGGTCCACATTTGAATGGTGTGGTGCTAGCCGGTGGATCACCTGTGTTTTCTTGGTGTTGATTGTTAGAGCAAAATTAGCATAAGCAGCAAAGAATTGCATATTCATTTCAATTCAGCTTCAGAGAATGCATTAATTGCACAATAATCTGCAAAAATAAAAATAAAAAGCATGCTTCAACACTCCCTTCACTTTAGTCTTGACTTAGACTCTTTTTTACATTATTTACTACTTAATTATTTTTAATAATTTTATTATATAAATTATTTATTTAACTTATATGCAGAATACATCACAGGAAATGCCAGGTTGGATGAATCTGTTATTAGGTTACTGATAGAAATATCAGTAATCTCAGCTATAGCAGAAAATGAAGGTGAAAGAAGAAAGTGTAAAAGCCAGATTGAAGTTTAACATTAAAAAAATTAACATCTTGGCAACTTGGTCCCTTCAGTTCTTGGAAAAAAGTGAGAGAAGAAATAGAAATGTTGAGGTTTGGGGTTAGGGCTGGAGACCCCAAAATACTGACACACTGAATGAATTTGACTCAAACATTCTCTCAGTCAAAGTAAAACAAAGTTTATTAAAGATTTTCCATGATGGGTAGACTCTTAAAGAGCCTAAGTATTTGTGATGCTTGTATTGACATGTGAACCAGAACAATCTGACAGAAACAGAATCTGGGCTTGATTGAATTTCAGTGCCTTCATTGAGGCAAGATGAGTCTTTTTTATGTAATAAATTTTATTTGTTTCTTGTTTACATCATTCATTTTCATGAGATTTTAGAATTACAGATTTTCTTCCCATCTTTCCCCTACCCCAACCCCCAAATAGCGATCCCACTGTAGAGCTCCTCCCCTGGTCTGCTCTCTAACTTTCTGGTAGGGCAGGGAGGGTCTCCCTGCCCCAGCCCCTGTATATCTTCATTCCTAGTTGCAGGTATTGCAGAGCTTTAAATTCTAGATTCTTTCGATTCCTCCCTTGTCACGCACCCCCACTGGAAGGACAACCAATTCAATACAGGCTGTGTAGGTGTGATTTATATAGGACATCTTCATAATG
>JAQQSW010015639.1:0-11843 GCA_028646575.1 Pseudocheirus occidentalis | reverse complement strand
GGGTGACAGGGAAGGAATTGCAAGAATCTAGTATTTAAAGCTTTACAATCAAAGGCAACTGGGAAATAATACATTCGGGGACGGGGGGGGGCAGGGAGCCGCTCCCTGCCCTGCTAGATAGCTAGAGGGGTGTTGGAGGAGGGCATAAAAGGGAACAGATTGTGGGAGGGGCCTTACAGTGGGATCAATATTCTGGGCTGGGGGTTAGGGGCAAAAAGGGAAGAAAATCTGTAACTCAAAACCTTGTGGAAATGAATGATGTAACCCAGAAAATAAATTAAAATAAAAAAAAATCAGCACACAAACTGCCAGAATGTTGTGGAAACATCTCCTTCCATTTCCTTTATAGGTAAATTCATAGAGTACCAGAGGCCTGCCTTTTTGCTCTTTTCAGATGTGTTCTTGTATCATTTACAACACCTTGTAAGTCACAGGGCCTGAAAAATTAGTCTTTCCAGGTAGAATTTGAAAGCTTGAAAAGTTTTTCTGTGTTATATTTAGCCATTAAAATAAGCACAGTTTCACATCTTAAGCAGCACCCTAGTAAAAATTAGAAAGCAAGTCCAAAAGAAGTTAGAAATATTATGACTTTCCTTAAACACCTTTTTGCTTTAGTTCTTGTGGAAGACGCTGTCAGTTGGTTAACATGGTTCATTAGGTTCATAGGTTCATAGACAAGTTTGTGTTATCTCAGCCTATTCCTTCTCAAAATGAGTTTGAGTCCTTCATTTTTGAAGACCACAGGATTCTGATCTCTCGCACATAAAAAGCTATCTCTGGTCTTGGTTTTCTGGATGACAGATGACTGAAGACCTAGCCAGATTTTTGTTGACCCATGCCATTTCAGTCTCAGCCTTGGGATTTAGTAGTTGTAATGGCACTGAGGTCTTCTTCACTCTAGCGTGTGCACATGTTGGCCAGTTTTTGGCTAGAGAGGATGTAAGGTGGAGGAAAGCAAGTACAAATAACACCACCAGCACCCAGGAAGGTAGAATTGGTAGCTCCTCTGTAAGCATAACTGGGTTCTTCAAATATCTGAAAGACATTGTTAAATTTGAAATGCAGGATCTTTTTCAAAATTAGTTGAGGGAAGATAATTTCCATCTTAATACAACATCAGCTTATACCCCCCTTTTCATATTTTTTTTCCTCTTGCAAGGGAAGCCAAAGAATTTGTAAGTGCAAATGAAGGGGCACTTGGGAAAGGAAAAGGAAAGCGATGGTTTGCATTCAAGATGATGATGAAAAAAGTAAGTATTTTTATAGAAGGATTTTTTTCAATGAGTCTGTTCCTGTTACTATTCCTGTTAATCAAACACTTTATAAATTCTGTCTCTTACATTCTCGTTCCTTGGGAGCTAAAAAGAGAGCCCAAGTCTCCAAACATTCCTTTGCTGTTTATAATACATTTTGAATACCAAAAGGCCATCAACCCTTTTGGGGCAATGGATGGGAAATGAGAAAAAATAGCACAACAGACAGCAAGTACTTTTTTGTGCATATCATATTATGTTGTATTATATTATATCATATTGTATTACAATACATATTACATCGCATCATATCATATCATATCATATCTCATCCCATCCCACCCCATTACATCCCATCCTATCCTGTTCTTAATCCTGTCCTATCCTATCCTATCCTATCCTATCCTATTCTGTCCTATCCTGTCCTATTCTATCCTATCCTATCCTATCCTGTCCTGTCCTATCCTATCCTATCCTGTCCTATCCTATCCTGTCCTATCCTGTCCTATCCTGTCCTATCCTGTCCTATCCTATCCTATCCTATCCTATCCTGTCTTGTCCTGTCCTGTCCTGTTCTTAATCCTATCCTATCCTATCCTATCCTATCCTATCTTATTCTATCCTATCCTGTCCTATTCTATCCTGTCCTATCCTGTCCTATCCTGTTCTTAATCCTATCCTATCCTATCCTCTCCTATCTTATCCTATCCTATCCTGTCCTGTCCTGTCCTGTTCTTAATCCTATCCTATCCTATCCTGTCCTATCCTGTCCTATCCTATCCTGTCCTATTCTGTCCTGTCCTATCCTGTCCTATCCTGTCCTATTCTATCCTATCCTATCTATCCTGTTCTTAATCCTATCCTATTCTATCCTGTCCTGTCCTGTCCTATCCTATCCTGTCCTATCCTGTCCTATCCTATCCTATCCTGTCCTGTCCTATCCTGTCCTGTCCTGTCCTATCCTGTCCTATCCTATCCTGTTCTTAATCCTATCCTATCCTATCCTATATCATACAGCACATCACATCACAGTGTATCACATCATGTTACACTGTACTATGCTATGCTATGCTATCCTATGCTATACTGTACTGTATTATACTGTGTTGTGTTGTGTTATATTGTGTTATATTGTATCATATTGTGTTGTGTTATAGGTTATGTTATGTCATGTCATGTCATGTCACATCCCATCAAAGAAACCCTGAAAGTTATTACAAATGTTAGAAATATTCCTGGAAAGAACATTGGATTTGGAGTCAGAAGACTGCAGTTCTGTCTCATTTCTGTCACTTAGATCACTAAATCTGCCACAGATTTAGAACTAGAAGAAATCTTGGAGGTTGTCTAGTCCTCCTACTTCTTCATTTTACAGCTGAGGAAATTAAGGCCCAGAGAGGAGAAGAGTCTTGCTCAAGATGACACAGGTAGCAAGTGGCAGATTTGAGAAGTGAACCAGTATTTTCCAACTCCACGTCCACAGTTCTCTTCTTCCTGTACCCTGCTCTCTGCATCTGTGACCTTGGGCCAATCACTTCATGTCTCTGGGCTTCTTTTCATGGGATTCTGGAGCTAGAAAGGACTTCAGAACTTCAATCCCCTCATTTTAATAGATTAGGCAACTGAGGTCCATGGAGGTTAAAGAATTTTCCCAACATAAGAAACAACAGCAACAATCAGAAATAAGAATGAAACCCAGGTCCTCAGACCTCAGATCCAGAACATTCAACACTTCCACCATAATACCTCTGTGTCAAGTAATGTCGAGTCAACAAGCGCGTGTTAAGGTCCTACTGATACCAGAACTTTGCTAAGCTCTAGGGATACAAAGAAAGACAAACACAATCTATCATTTTGGGAGCTCACAGGAAAATCTCAGCTTCTCTGAACCTCTTTTCTTTTCATTGTAAAATGAGCAAGTTGGACAAAGTCATCTCTAAAGTGGCTCAAAAGTCCAAATCTATTCACTGTGGTGAAATGTCCACAAAGTTCTCTGAGATAGTAATAATTTTCTTATGGCCACGTGGTTCATTCAGGTAGGAAGCCAAGCAACCTAAATGGCCATTATGCCTATAATTGGGCCACCTCTCTCATACTTTCAGATTTGTTAGCTTTGTCTGTTGTGAAAGTTGCTTTATACCATTGATGCTTCCAGAAGAGGAGACAACTGAAATCATGCAGCAGATTATTAGTATTATTGTTACCCTGATGGGGTTTATTGTTTGACATTCAAATCTGCTTTTCTCAGGCACAATCATAACAAAGGTTAGACAAGTGAGGAACTTTCCTCAGGGACACAAAACTGAAAGGTACAGAAAAATATGTATCTCTTATCCCATTATCTCAAGCAGTCCATACCATCATGGTAGAATATTTTTGCTACCGATGCAGAATTATCTAGTTATGATTTTATCTCTAGGCACAGATTACACATGGCACCCAGGGTTACCTGTTTTCCCATTTCCAGTTGAATTACCAGGCAAACTTTCCTGCTTGCCAGAGATATGCTATATATCCCCATATAAATGTTTAACAACTGACTCTGAAAAAAATGTACAAAGGACACATTTTTGTTTCGTTGTATTATGAACATTTTGTCTATCACTTTCTTAACTCTAGACCAGTGGTTCTCAACCTGTGGGTCGCGACCCCTTTGGGATTGGACGGCCCTTTCAGAGGGGTCACAGGGGTTGCCTAAGACTATCAGAAAGCGCATATTTCCGATGGTTTTAGGAACCTCTTCTATCTGTCTCCAGGCAGGTCACTCACATGCAGACACACCCACATACAACTATTAAAGGGTCCCAGCATTAGGAAGGTTGAGAACCACTGCTCTAGACAATCAACAAAACAATAAACCAAATCCTAATTTATAGTCTTTGCAGATTTCTGAAGTGTAAATGCTCACAATGAAAATTGAACAACCAGCTCATGCAAGCCATTTTAAATAGTCTCCAGAACACCTTTGCTGTTGCTTATACTTTCAAACTAGTTTCTGCCCTTTAATCCATGCTAAACTGGTCAATCATTTGAGCATTTAATCAAGGGGCAGCTAGGTGGCCCAGTGAATAGAGCCCTGGACCTAGACCTGAGTTCAAATTGAACATCAGATACTTACTTAACTATGTGACCCTGGTCTAGTCACTTAACCTATGACTGCCTCAGTTTCCTCATCTTTAAAATGAGGACAATAATAACAGCTTTCTCTCAGGTCATTTTGAGGATCAAATGAGACAATAATCATAAAGTACCAATGGCAACTGTGAACATACCAGCATAGTACTCAATCACAAAATATAACAGACTTTCCTATAGAAGACAGAAGCAAAACATTTATTTAGACACCAGAAAATAGGATCCCCAAACCAGAATGAATGAGTCCATCATATCACCAAAGAAGTTAATACACCATAACACAGCAGAGAGCCACACCATCCTTCAGCCTTCCCACAAACATTTACTCACAGACCTAACTGTCTGCTTGCCTGCCATCCATCCTCTCTCTCCCACTGTCTAGCTGTTCTGACTCCCAGCTTCCTGTGGGCTCTGCTTCACCCTTCAGCAAACTACTTCCACTACAGGCTCCATGTGGTTACATTCAGCCTATCAGGGGGCTGGGAAGATCTTCAAATTACCATTACCATTACTGCTTGGCATTGTACCTGGCATATAGTTGACTCTACATAAATGTTATCTCTTATTAAATCTTTGCAATAGTCTCTGAGAATACAATGACAAAAGTAAAGAATTTCCTACTCTTAGGAAATGTATACTCTAATAGAGGAGGCCAGATGTGAATATATGCATATATACCAAATAAATTCAGGGCAGCCTTGGAGGGGAGGAAACTAAGTGGTAGCTGAAGGGAATCAGAAATATCTTCAAGGTGGGTCTGGAGTTGAGTTTGAAGTGGAGAAAAATGCATGACAATGGATTTCTCTGCTTTTGACACATTTTGCATCATAGATTTGTCTCTTATTATTGGTTGGGTTCTGTCCATGTAGTTATATGGAACCCTAGAATTCTCTGCATGTCTGCAAACTGGGCAATGAGTGCGTTGATAGTGGAAAGAATGAAGGCTTAAGAGTTAGATGAGCTGAGCTCATCTTGTTTTGTCTTTAACTCTTTAAGTTCTTGTTTTGTCATTAACTCACAATGTGACCTGAGGCAGGTCCTGGAGTGTCAGTTTCCTCAGATTCAGACTAGTTGACCTCTGAGATTTCTCCTAGGTCTGACATTCTGTGATTCCCTATTTCATATCTTAACCACATAAAGATGTTTCCTCCTACAGGGGGCAGCTAGGTGGTACAGTGAATAAAGCACCAGCTCTGGAATCAGAAGGACCTGAGTTCAAATGTGGCCTCAGACACCTAACACTAGCCTTGTGACCTTGGGCAAGTCACTTAACCCCAATTGTCCTGCCCTTCCCCCTCCAAAAAAAAAAGCAAAAAGAAAAAGCTGTGTCCCGCTAGACTATAGATTTTTAAAACTATACAATTAATTGTATTCAATTAATCAAATTCAATCAATTAATCAATCAACAAGCATTTATTAAGTGCTTACTATATTCCAGGCACTAAGTTAGATGTTGGTTATATAAAAAAATAAAGTCAAGGAAACAGTCCTTGCCCTCAAGGAATTTACAATCTACTCTCCATTTTGTTCTCCTCTACTTAACTGACCAGATGTACCCTTGCCTTGGAAAAGGGATTGCTAATGGACAAAGAAGTTTGGAACTTTCTGTCCTGACCCCTCTTTGCAAGAAGGTTCATTGTTCCATGGCAGTACCTTGGTTCACACACTTGATGTCTCATGTAGTCTTAGCAGAATTCCTTTTCTATTTGATTTGCCTTTCAACAATCTGAGAACCAATGATTGTGTTTTCTCCTTTTCAGAAATGGGCAAAATTTCTTCGTGATTTTGAAATCTTCAAGCAGGCATGTATACCTTGGGAAAATAAAATCAAAGCTGTTGAAAGTAAGTGCTCATAAAAACGGGAGTTGGCAAGAGGAAGTAAAATTGTCTAGGATAAACCACTGATTTCAGCCAAACTTGCCAAGTTTGTCAAATGTCTTTCCGTGTCTTCAACCCTTTAGAAAGAAAAAAGAGAAAAAAGCACACCTCTTTCTAGTCATCTCTTTCATACTGTGAAGCTTCCTAAGAGTATTAAGTCACTATACATGTTGAGCATGTATCAACCCAGGAAAAAGAGTCATTTAACTCCACCCTCACTTTTTAGACTAAAACAAAACTTGTCTAATATGACTGTTACTTTCTGCTCTGCACAGACTGAATGGCACCACATGCAATGACAACTCATCATAAGGTTGTTTTAGCAGAGATTTTATTCTTATGATGAATATACCATTAAATGTGTATGATCCTTATGAGTATGATACAGTAATCTTAATAATTAACGATGAATTTTTTTAAGGGGAGTCTATTTTAGGACTCATTTTAAAATTTGTGCCGTATAATAAACATTGATAAGCTAGGAAGCTATAGTATGGATAGTAGAGAAAATTCATTTTCCAGGCAAAAAGTTTAATAAGCAAAGTATCCCAGAATTTGAAGGCGGATTCCATTACTCAAAAATTAATTAAAACTTTTAAAATTTTGTTTTTACAAGTTGCTTCTTAATAGACAACACTGGCCTTCCCCTTAGTAGAGAGCGATAGGGTTGTGGTGGACTAGCTCTGTGATTTCATTCATTGGTATCTGAAACTTCCTCATGAAGAAATTACAAGTAAATGCCAGCACCTTCTCTACAACTTATAAATAGTCTTAAAGGATTATAGAGCTTTCTAGAGCACTGAGATGTTAAGTGATTTGCTCGGAGTTGCATAGGCAATGGGTGTCTTCCTGTTCTAAGACCAACGTAATAATATCCATTATATCATGCACTGTGCCCTTTAAAAAGGGAAAGTATAAAAGTATCTAATCTAGAGAAGTGACAACTGCCTGCAAATGTAACTTGCCACTCTTATCACTTACCATTTTAATGGAATACATACACGTATTTTTTTTTCCACCTCTAATCATTTAGAACCAACAATCATTGTATTTGACCTGAATTATGTCACTGTGAGTCTTGTCCTCATTGAAATGATTGCAGTCATTATGTATATTGTGCTTTGGATTCTGCTCTTTAGCAGACTATAAATAATTTCCTTAATTAACAAGGGAATTCACAAAAATATGGAAATAGTTTTTATTGAAAGCCCAAATCAAGCAGTTACCTTGCTGCAATTTCCCAGTGCTTTGATATCCAGGGATTTTGAATAGGATTTGATTCCCCCTTTTCTCTCTCTCTCACACACACACACACACACACACACACACACACACAGAGACGCAGACACACACACACACACACACACACATTCCTTCCTCTCTAAATCATAAAAAAAAAAAACTTCCTGCTGGCTAAGTAAAAGGATATATAATTAAAATAGTGACTCAATAGAAAGATAACCCAAGTGATACTTCCTTGATATGATTGGATAACTTTTAGTAATATGTCTCTGTTGTCTCTGATCCAGTCTCTTGTTTTAAAATGGAAACAATTTAAATTGCCAAATTAATCATAACTCAGTTTTATCTGGGGTTTGGTAGAAAGAGTACTGGAGTCATAGGGTTTAAATCTCAGTCTCATTTACTCTCTGTATGAGCTTAATCAAGTCACATGATCTTTCTGATTTTTTGTTTTCTCATCTGTTTTGTGAAAGACTTTGACTAGATGAATCCTAAACTCTAAATCTATGATGCAGTATTTTAGTTTGTAAAATATTTTTCTCATAACTTTGAGTGGAGGCAAGTGCTGTATCATTGTCCCCCTTTCAAAGATTTGAAAGCTGAGGCTAAAATAAAGGTTAAGTGAATTGCTCAGACCACAAAACTGTTAAGTAGTAGGTGCTAAAGAGTAGATTTGAAGTCAGTTGTCTGCTATATCATGGAAGTGACATTTCAAGCATTTGAAAACAAAAGATAGGGGTGGCTAGGTGGTGCAGGGAATAGAACACCAGCCCTGGAGTCAGGAGGACCTGAGTTCAAATCTGACCTCAGACACTTGCCACACTTAGAAGCTGTGTGACCTTGGGCAAGTTACTTAACTCCAAAGACCTTGCCTTACCCCCTCAAAAAAAAAAAAGATACACAGTGGAAGCTTTGGGCTTCATCTTCACCACCATATTATGGAACAGACTGGGTAATACTTTCATTCTGTTCACAACCTTCAGATCCATAATTCTAGTCTAGTGGAAGGAGTATTAGGTTTAGAAGGAGATGGATTCTTCTCCCAATGCTGCATTGAATAGAAATGTCATTTTTAGGCAAGCTACTTGTTTTCTTCCTCCAGAAAACAAGAGGGTTTACATCAGTAATCTCCAAATTCCTTTCTAATAGTGTTGCCATTTTCCGATGAATTTCAGATATATGTTATTACTTCCCAGTTTTCTCTCTGTTATGGCCTTCCAGGGTCCAGAGAAAGACTTAATAGAGAAAACCTTGATTTGTCTAATTAATGACTCCATTTAGCTTCGGCCTAAATGCTAGGCTGCTCAAACTTTTCATATCTAACTTTCCCTCTGAATATAAGACTTTTATGAGGCATTCCTTGCTGTTCCCATATACCACATGTACATTAACCTTAGTTATTTTGTTTCTTTTTAATTCCCATTGTAGCATCTTTGGCAAAGTCTGACTTCCAGTATGTGTGTGTGCTCACCCTTCATACTAGAAACAATCCTGAGGAACTTGTTTATTATCAATGACTTAGTTTGTCTTCTGATGACCTTGACCTAATCTCTTCTGGTTTGGCATGTGTGGCCTTCTAGATGCCATACCCACTGACCCTCCTCCACTTCAGTCCTGTAGGTGACCAATGAATCTTGTTCCACTTCTTCAAGGTTGGGTCTTATCTTCCCCTGGAATTGTTCAGACAAAATACTTTGGAATAATGAAACTGTACATTCTTAAAGATAAAGCTGAATCTAACAAGATTATTTTAAGTATTGTTAAGGAGCTTTCAATTTCCCATCCTTGACCTGAGCCAGCAGCTGGCCAGAATGCCCCTTCTCCATACCTTCATCCCCTTTTCTGTCTCCAGTGATCTCAGCTCCTGGAAAAGTTTAGCTACCAGGATAGCTATAGAATTTTCCCGCCTGCACTATCTAGTCAGATTTCCAAGTTAAGCTGTCCTGAATTCACTTATAATGGGGATTCACTTCATTTGTATGAAAGTAAGCTGTATTTGTGGACTGTCTTATTACAGAAAATTTTAAAGGATAGGTTTCTACATCTGTTCCTGAAAGGCCTGCCTATGGCATATTAGAAGAGCAAAGAAAGTAAAGGTTCATATCTCCCACAATCCTTATGATTACACATTCTCTCTACCCACACAACAGCTACCAGGTTTTTTCCTCAGGGGCATTTTTTAGCCATAATTAGCCATATAATGAAATGGTAATGATTTGATGTCATGAGGCAGTGATTTCTAGATTTCTTGCATATTTACTGATTTTTACATGAGATTATTATGCAAGCACACCTCTTTTTAACAAGGAGAATATATTATTTTGACTGATAGCTGAGAAGAAGCATAAAGATCTCTGCACTATTAACTTCTTAAGCCTGTTTTAGAAGTCATCCCATCAAAAAAAGACAAATGCATAAACCCATACTGAGAAGTTCTGATTCAGCTTTAAAAAAAATGTTAATTGCTTGCTAAATGTAATTGCAGGGGATGTGGATGCAAAATAAAAAAAAAACTTTTCTGCACTCTAGGAACTTAGACTTTACCTAGGAAATAGCATTGAACAGATATGTAAATACAATATAATTCAAGAAGACGGGGAATTTGAAGGACAGGAAAAGGCATCCAATAGGAGAAAGAAACTGAATAGGGCCCTGGAGAAAGCTAATTTGGTCATGCCTACACCTTTGGAAGATTATTTTGGTAGTTTTGCAGAAGATGGACTGAAGAAGGAGTCTGGATATATGAGTGACTTGACTAAGCCAGTGGTCGATTTTAGACATCTAAGCAAGTGAAAGACCACATTTGAAATGGTAGCATGGTACTGTGAAAAGAACCTTAGATTTGGAATCAATGAAATTTCTGTTCTGATCCCAACTCTACCACTTACTTCCTACATGGCTCTGAGCAAGTCGTTTAACCAAGTTTTCTGGGTCTCTTTTCTTCTCTGTATAAGGAAGGGGTAGAATAGATGATCTCTAAGTTCTCATCTAGTTTTAAGTCTCTGATTTCATAACCAGATTATTTTATGTTTACTGGATAGCAAACCATTAAAAGTGTCAGATGGGAAAAAACAGCTATTCACCAAGATCCTTGAAAATATGTATTTCTTAATAAATTGCCTACATAATTTTTGTGAGGTTTTGGGGGTACTTAATCTTATAATAACAAAGCATTATAGCTGGAAGGCATCACTGTGTGAAGATTGGATGGTATTTGGTAGAAATTCTTTGCCATTCCATTGGTGGCTAAGAATCTATGGGCTAGGCACTCTTTGAATCTCTCTGACCTTCACCTTCCTCATTAAAAAATAAATAAATAAATTTTAAAACATGTGCCCCAGAGCTCTTCACAGAGATGCTTGAGGAAACTGAATGGTATTTTGAATGCCAGAGGGTTTTATTGGCATGCTAAGTCCACGAAAGGCACTAGCACAAAACCCAAGGGTTACCCACAGGGTTGCTCTTTATTAACAATGCTTTCCTGAACAGCTTGCTGAAGACCCTTGACACTTTGACGTTAGAGAAGCATATCCCATTTGAAACTCAAATGAGTATTTCAGTCATTCTAGAGAAGGTTAAGTAATTGCCCACCTTTAAAAAATATTAATAGTTTATATTTTTATACTACATTCATGTAAAATTTTATTTTCTTCTGAATGTAATGCATATCAATTAAAAAGAACATTTCATTTACTAAATAGAAGTAAATTTACAGATGAAACTGTGAATCTCTTTCTCTACAGCTTGCTTTTTTTCCTTTTAATAATTATATATTTAACATTTAAAATATGTACTTCCTGTCTGTATTTCCTTCTTACCTTCATTCTAATCTCTTTTGTGCATTTGAAAGAGGCTTCAATGACCCTTTTTTTCTGATAACACAGTCACTAGCTCCCCCTCCCACTAGTCCATCTTTCTGTTAAAAAAAGTCTTGTAACAAAGAATAATCAAGCAAAACAAAGCTGTTCAATTGCCAACATCATATTCATTACTGAATATCTTCCCCTGCCTCCCTTCAAACCTGTTCTTGTAACAATGATTAAAAAATAAAAGAAAAAATATTAGTAAAATAAGCAACACTTCTACCCTGTCTGACAGTATATTCAATATTCCACACCCATACTCCATTGCTTCTGTATTCCCATATCCTCAAGATTCATCTAGCAATGTTTGATCATCACAATCATACATTCCATTTTTTTTGTTTTTTTTTGTTTTTTTTTAATTTTAATTTATTTTCTTGGTTACATCATTCATTTCCACAAGGTTTTGAGTTACAAATTTTCTCCCCTTTTTGTCCCTACCCCCCAGCCCAGAACATTGATCATACTGTAA
>JAQQSW010015638.1:0-11843 GCA_028646575.1 Pseudocheirus occidentalis | reverse complement strand
TTTATTTCTTCTGGCTTTATAAATGAGGAGATTGCCCCAGGTGTTTCCAATCCACTCTCCTCTCAACTCCAGCTGTGATTACTCCTAAGGAGTTAACTGGAAGTAAGGAGCTAAGCCTTTGAGGTGCCAAGTGCCTTCAGTAGGTGCCAATAGAAAGGGGCATGGAAGATCTTCTGATTTCATTAACATTACACATGAACAAACAAAGGAAGCACAGCAATCCAACTTTAGATTCTTTTTTTTGAGGAAAAAGGGGATCAAAGCATGGAACAGGAGGAAGACAACAAAGTCAGAACTCCTGCACCAAAAGCTTCCAAGATAAATATGAATTCGTTACAGGCTATGAGGGAGATCAAGAAGGATTTTGAAAATCAAGTAAGAGAAGTGTAGTGAAAACTGGGAAAAGAAATGAGAAAGATGCAAGAAAATCATGAAAAGAGTCAACAAACTGACTGAAGAAAACAAAACCTTAAAAATTAGACTAACTCAAATGGCAAAAGAGTCCCAAAAAGCCAATAATGAGAAAAATGCCTTAAAAAGCCAAATTTGCCAGATGGAAAAAGAATTCCAAAAGCTCACTGAAGAGAATAATTCTTTCAGAATTAGATTGGAGCAAATGGAAGCTAATGACTTTATGAGAAATCAGGATACTATTAAACAGATCCAAACAAATAAAAAAAATAGAATGCAATGTGAAATATACCTCATAGGAAAAACCGCTAACCTGGAAAATAGATCCATGAGAGACAATTTAAAAATTATTGGACTACCTAAAAGGTGTGATCAAAAAAAGAACCTAGAAATCATCCTTCAAGAAATTCTCAAGGAATATTGTCCTGATATTTTAGAATAAGAGGGCAAAATAGAAATTGAAAGAATTCACCCATCACCTCTTGAAAATCATCCCAAAGAGAAAACTCCTAGGAATATTATAGCCAGGTTCCAGAGTTCCCAGATCAAGGATAAAATTTTACAAACAGCCAAAAAGAAACAATTTGAATATTGTGGAAACACAATCAGGTTAACACAAGATCTAGCAGCTTCTACATTAAGGGATCAAAGGGCTTGGAATGTGATATTCTAGAGATCAAAGGAGCTAGGATTAAAACCAAGAATCACCTATCCAGAAAACTGAGTGTAATGTTTCAGGGGGAAAATATGGTTATTTTATGAAATAGAGGACTTTCAAGCATTCTTGATAAAAAAATCCAGAGTTGAATAGAAAATTTGACACTCAAATACAAGAAGCAAGAGATGCATGAGAATGTAAACAGTGAAAAGAAATCACAAGCAACTTATCAGATTTGAACTAGTTACATTCCTACATGGAAAAATGATAATTTTAACTTATAAAACTTTTCTCAGTATAAGGAAGTTGTATTCCTATAAATGTGTGTGTGTGTGTGTGTGTGTGTGTGTGTGTGTATTGAGGGTATAGAGGAGCAGATGACCCAGTCACAGTTCAAAGGCAGAAGGCCATGTTTTTGCTTATAATTACAGAAGAGCATAGTTCCTTTTGGATAAAACTCAGATCCCAAAGAGAGCAGTCACTACACTTCTCCCTAGAAAACAACCCCTTAGAAGCAACAATAATATGTAGACATCCTGAAATAACGCTTAAAAGAGCTGCATGTAAACTTGAGGCAGCACCCTCTCCCATACCCATCCCAAGACCACAGCTTACTTTTAAGGTAACTTTCACAGTCAGGAGATAGCCTGGGAAAATGAGTAAACAACAAAGAAGAACTGACCATAAAAGCTCCAGTGGTAGCAGAAAGCATTAAGACAAAAACTCTAAAGAAGACAATGATATCTAAACAGCAAAAGGTAAACCCTCAAATGAAAAAATTCAGATTAGACATAGGCATAACAGGACTTCCTAAAGGAAAACATAAACTAAAGAAAGAGATAAGAGTATTAGAGGAAAACTTGGGAAAATAAATAAATGTGATACAAGAAACAACTTGGCAAAAGAGGCTCAATAAATAATAAAGGAAATACCTTAAAATAGAATTAGGAGAAGAACCAAGATGACACAGTCAAGGCAGGGGATTGTCTGACCTATCCCAAATTCCTCTCAAAACAGTCTAAAAATAACACTCCAAACTAAATTCTGTATATGTGGAACCAACAAGGAGGGAGTGGAACAATTTTCTAGCCCAAGATAACTTAGAAAATCAGCAGGAAATGTTTATCCCATTGGAGGGAGATGTGGAGAATAGCCCAGAAAAGGGCATCCCTCTACAAGCCAAGGGCAATCCCCCAAAAGTCAGTACCCATTACACCCTCCTAAGTTTAATCTACATTATTAACACATTTTTAAAATGCCACTTTGTTTCTAGACAATCTTTTTTTCTTTCTGAACAATCAATAAAACAATAAATCAAGCATTGATTTATAGCAAAAAAAGACTACTCTAGAAGTGTGCCAGGAGTCAAAGAGAAGTGTGCGTCCTACAGTTACTATTAGTAGTGGTAGTTGCAGTAGTACTTGTAATAGTTGCCTTAGTGCTCTTAGAAGTAGTAATAGAAGGAGAAGAAATAAAAGTAGTAGAAATAGTGATATTTGTACTGTTATTATTATTATTATATAATTGTGCATGTTGTCATGTATTTTGCATTATATGATATACTTACATGATATATAATTCATATTTTAAAAATAACTATGGTAAGATTAAGGAACTTTTTTTTTAGAAAAATAAGCATTTATATAATTCTTACTATGTGCCAGGGTCTGTGCTAGGAAATTTACAAACATAAGTTTCTTTTATCTTCATAGAAATCTCTGGAGGTAGATACAGTTGTTGTCACCATATTTTAGCAGAGGAAACTGGGACAAACAGAGGTTAAGTGACTTTTGCCCAGGATCACACAGCTATTAGATATCTGTGGCTAGATTTTAATTAAGATCTTCCTGACTATACCCAGCACCAAATCAATGATAGAGTTGCCAAAAGAGAAAAAAAATTGAAATAAAAAACCCCAGCCACTTTACAAAAGGCAAGAGCTTCCCCCTCTGTTTTATGACCACAAACACAAGCTTCAAATGTCCAGAAACTAAATTCAATTGATCCAGTTCTTGGTCTTTGGGTCACATTAATCTTTGACCTGATCTGATGATCTATCAGGCCATTTACTAAGCTCATTTTCCAATGGAGGGATTGGTTATAGGGATCTCATTATCTGATTCACATCCAAACCAAGGAATTCCTTATCTAGTATAATATGTTCCTGTATTAGGAGTGGAAGACAAAACATGGGAATAATAATTGAGCAGACATCTTTTTATTGTTGGTTATTATTTTTCCATCCACCAGGACCTTTGTTGTCATCACTTCATAAATCATCTGCTTTCAAACAATCTAAATCTGCAAAAAGTAAAAATAATTTTCTTTTCTATTAAACTCATTTCCTCACCAGAGTCAGATAATTTTGATTTGTGGTTCTCTTAGAACTATCTATACAGGTTTGCTTCACTTTTTGTCTTCATAATCTGTTGAATGTTCATTTTTCATTCTTCTCTATTCTCATTTCATGCTTCTGAGGTGGTGGTTGAGGTTTTTGCTGCCTCATCATATAAAAGCAAGTCTACTTTTTCTTTCTCATTAGTACCATTGACTATTGAATAACCATCTTGGTACTTCCTATGTGTCTTGGGATGACTAATCCCATATAACTTCACACTACAGATGTGTTCTCATTGGGATGTTTGAAATATGTTCTCTTCAAATTTAGACTGCCTATAATTCTATAACCAGAGGTCCTCTCTTGCATTATAAAGTCTACTAGACTATAATAATTCCATATGTTCCCAGTTTCCCAACATTTCTACCATAGCAAGCAATTCTTTTGAGTATTAAGAATCTTATATAGGACACAACTTTCATCAATGGGTTCTTTTGAATTTTTTTGGTCTTTTTGAAGGGGAGAAGGTAGAGCAATTGGGGTTAAGTGATTGCCCAGGGTCATACAGCTAGTAAGTGTTAAATGTCTGAGGCCAGATTTGAACTCATGGCCTCCTGACTCCAGGGCTGGTGCTCTATTTGCTGTGCCACCTAGCTGCATAGGTTCCTCTGCATTTTTAAAAATGAATGCATCATTGAAGCAAGTGTACCAATGTACAAATATCAACTCTGCTGCTCAACTACAGATGTTGATAGAAGTTAAAAATTTATCAATGAAAAATCCCACAAAGCACCTTGGTATTTGCAATGTCATGACCAAGACCACTGTAAAGACCCTAAATTGAAACAGTTGTAATGACTCTCTCCTGCCACATAGATTCATGCACTCTTGTGTAAAAGGAAGAACAACCAACAACTTCACCGTGATTGCTATATCATAATTGAAATAAATGTCCATTATCTGAGGTAATTTCATTGCTTTCATGTGGAATGAAATGTAATCACAATTTAAAAAAAACACCAGGAAAAGTATTAGGAAATAAGAGTTAATACAGAAATCTCAGGACATTACAGTATCATCTATAGAACAGATAACTAACAACTTAATGTTGTAATTATGCTGTGCTAAGCCCAAGAGTGGAAAAGAAATGTTACCTTCATAGACAGATCTGGGTTTCTTCTAAGTTCTGACATCATTTTTGTCTCAGACTGGAGCATTTCATGGAGAGCATGTGCCATTAAATATACTGCATTGTAAACATTGAAACTGAGTTCCATTATGGTCATGTCAAAATTTATAGTAGGTAAATTTGACAAGGAAACAATTTCTGAGCACAAAGAATGTAACATTTCTGCATGATTATCTTCTGTAAATCTACAATCAAAGACTAACTCCCAGATAGTCTTTAGGAAAATGTCCTCAGGGTTCTCACTGGGCTTCAGGTTTCTTACAAAATCTTTGAAACCAGGAATCTTCCTCTTGGTATGAGAAAATATTATTGTACCATGAAAATTGCTAAGCATTTGAAAATTAGAATGATCAGAAAAATCCCAAGAAGAGGTAGTCACCAACATTTTCCCATAAAGTGCAAAATAATTCAAAAGAGTACCAAGTTCCTGAAGGGAGTCTGTATCTCCATAGATGAAAATCACATTTGATGATGATGCAATGATCCTAGAAAAGAGTTTAAAATCTTCACCATTTCTAAAATTTTGGGGCACTGTTTTCTTAAAAGCCACACACAGACCATTCCTGTCCATCTCTTCTTTCAGATCACTGAAGAAAATTTCCCCTTTCATGTTATCTGAAAGAACCAGTCCCACCCATGTCCAGCCAAAATGGAGCATCAGTTGGATGACAGCGAGGTGCAGAGTGGATTCCCTGCTGCCCATTTGATAAACATATGTATACTGGACCTTATCAGTCAGAAGAAGATCAAATGGGCCAGTGCTGATCTAAATGAAAAAGAAGACTGGAATCATGATTTAAATTCCTTCAAAGTAGTAATTTGTCCTCCTTTACCTTTATATATCAAGCGACTATCAGTGGCTTACAAAAAGCAAGTGTTGGATAAATACTTGTTAATTTTAATTTGTAGTTTCAGGTCACAAAATTACACTATTAGTGGATATAATTATTTAAAGGAAACTCTGAAACTGTACTTGACCAAGAATTTTTTTCCAGTGTCTCCATCATGCAATTATTAAGTCTCTCCTTAAAACTTCTTAATGAGAGAAATCTCAATGCCTTGCAAAAAGATCATTCCTCTTTTAGATAACTCTACCAATTAGAACCTTTTTTCTAAACCTAGTAACTAAATAAACCTCTTTGGAACCTTGACTCATTGGTCCTATTTATTTCATGTTGATTCAAGTAGAACATTCCTAGGGTCTCTTGCATGACCCTGTTATTTAAATGTTTGAGCACAGATGCATGTCCTCTTGCCTCTTCTTCAATCCAAACATCAACAATTCCTCTAGTCAGGCTTTCTGATACCAAGAATTGTGCCCCACAGCTTATCCAAGGAGGAAAAGTTCTCTAGTCAAAATCCAATCAGAGATGGGAGATGGAGACTTACATTGAAATCTACTGCCAAGACTGGCACTACACATTGCCTCTACCATATTGGTGAGATGACCAGGAGATGACCGTGATTCATTCCTTCATATCCATTGAGCACCCAAATGCCTGATCTCTAACCAAAAAGGGAAAAAAAAATCCACCAGTATCAGACGTTCAGTCACCTGATTTGTCCTGAAGGCAAGAGAAATTTTCATATTCAGTGTCTTTCTTCTATGCCTCATGCCCAGTGTTCTAAGAAGGAAAGAAAGTAACTGGTGCTGAATTTTCATTTTGCTCATGTCCCCAGTAATCCAATCATCAAAGATATTCTAATCTAGATTCACAGATTGATCTCCCTGAGTCCAAAAGTTAGAAAAAGTATAGCCATAACAGTTTTCATCCCATAAAATGAGAAGGTAAGAACCTTGGACAATGGTACATACTAAAATCAGGTTATTCTTAGACTTAGACCTATGGTAAAAAGGTATGAAATATCACCCACAATCATGGTAATTTTGCCCTCAGAAGAATAATAATGAAATAGCTTTTTCTTATGCCCCAAGTTAGAAATCAAATCAATGATTTGGGGGCTTCTCTACCTGTCTTTTGCTAAAAAAAGTCTTCTCGCTTATTTATTAAAGAAAGAAAATTAAAACAACTATGAGATACTTTACTACACCTATCAAATTGACTAAAATGAGAGAAGTGGGGAAGGACAAATGTAGGAGGGAATGTTGAAAAATTGGGATAACAATATACTGATGGTGAAGTTGTCAACGGATCCAAATATTTTGAATGGCAATTTGGAATTACATTCCAAGAGGTATAAAAGTATCTGTACAATGTGATCTAGCAATACCACTAATATATCTGTTTCCCAAAGCAGTCAGGAAAAAGGGCACAAATCTGTATTTTCTCAAATATTTAAAGCAGTTCTCTTAAAGGTGGCAAAAGAATTGAAATTAAGTGGATGCCCATCAGTTGAGGAATGGTTGACTAAACTGCGGTATATAATTGTAATGGAATACTACTGTTTTATAAGAAATGATGAATAGGTTGATTTTATGGGGAAAACTAATATGGAAAAACTCATCTGAAATGATGCAAAGTGAAATGAGCAAAAACAAGAGAACATTGAACACAATGCCAGCAATATGATTCAAATACTGTCTCTGAATGACAAAGACATTGTGAGTAATATAAACATTGAAATCACATAATAAGGACTTATAAAGGAAAATGCTACTTATCTCCAGATAAATAGCTGATATATGCAGATATGTATAGTGTTGTTCAGTAACAATGGTTCTATAGGTGGATGGTGGTATGGCTGATGGAACAGCTCTGTTTTCTTGGTGTTAATTGTTAGGTCAAAATTAGCACAAACAGCAGAGGACTGATCCGTACTCTATTGCATCTCAACTTCAGAAGCTGCATTGAGTGCACAATGATATGCGAACAGAAAATCATGCCCTGACACTCCCTCCACTTTAGTCATGGCTTGTAGCCTTTTCAAGTTGAATAATTTAACATTAGTGTGGTAGCTGACCTTGATGCCATGTTCATTCTCATTGAAAGCATTTGACAACATGGATAAAAACATCATGTTAAAAGTGCATGGGAACAAGTACACAGTGTTGTTTTAGTCCATTAGTGACTTGGAAAGCACGATGACCTTGCCCATTATCCAGAACCCTGGCAAGCATGCTGTCATGAAAATGACATGCAATGCTGACAAACTTCTCCAGGCAACCAAATTTTGACATAATTTTTCATGAGCCCTCATGACTAACAGTATCAAAGGCCTTGGTCAAATGTTGTGTACAAAATTCTCTGTTCTGTTCCTGGCATTTCTCCTCAAGTTGTTAGGCAGCAAACATCATATCAACTGTTTCTTGGTCCTTTCTGAAGCCACACTGGCTACTAGGTAGATGACCATCTCCCAGGTGAAGGAGCAACATATTAAGGAGGACTCTGGCAAGAATCTTGTCAGCAATGACTAAGAGAGAGACTCTCCTGTAATTGTCACATGGCAATCTATTTTCTTTACCTTTGCAGAGATGGACATTGAAGGCATCATTGAACTCCTGTGGGATAACCTCCTTTTGGCAAACAACCTGGAAAATTTCAGTCAGTTTTTGTATGAGCAATGGACCCCGTACCTGGTAAATCTCAGCTGGAATAGAATAAGCACCAGGTGCTTTGCCACATGAAAGGAGCATTCAAAATCTCTTCTTCACTTGGAACTTTAGCTAGGGAGGGACTGACTTCATTGTGCAGTATGGTCAATGGCTTCAACATTGGTTGATGATGGTATGTTCAGAACACTATGGAAGTGGTTCAACCAACCTCTCTAGGATCATATCCTTAACACTAATCAATTTAATTCCACCAGCACTGAATAGTTGAGATGTGCCATAGACCTTTGGCCCATAAATAGCCCTTAGGGCATAATAAAAGTGCTTTGGATTGTTACTATCAGCATAAAACTGAATTTCATCTGCCTTCTTACTGAGATAAGAATTCTTTGTTTCTCTAAACTTTCTTGAACTTTACTTTTGATTAATTAAAGGCTTCCTTCTTAGAGATGGATAAACTATCCTGCTGGTAGCTTTTGAATTTCCACATCATTTTCATCAAACCAGTCTTGGTTTTTGTGAGTGTTCTGACATAGATAACCAAACACAATGCTATTTACCAAATCTCTGAAAGATGCTCTCCTTTTATGCTCAACTGTTGCCAACTCTGTATATGTTGGCTCAACTTTCCATCCAAGTTACAACAAACTGTTTCCACTCAGAGAAAAACTCTAATTTGTTGACATTAATTCTTCTAGTGGTCATTTTGCCTTGGGGATATTGCTTTTGTTGAATGTGAATATTTAACTTGAAGAAGGTAAGTCTATTATAAGTCCAGCACTCTGCACCACACATTATTTTCATTGCTCTCACATCTTGTCTCTTATCCTTAAATCACATAATCTATAAAATGTCTGATAGTGAAGGACAGTGCTGTTGGTGTAGAGGTCCTGGAACCTTGCTATTGATTGGTTCAGAAGCCCCAAAAGAGGATTTTCTTATAAGTTTACAGAAATTCTGGAAGAGGGCCTTGCTGATGTTTTCAGGTATTCTGGGAAGGTTCTGTAGGCAGAGACTGAATTAATGAGGACACTGGCAATGTGTATTGTGACTTGGTTAAGCCTTGTCTCCCCAGGAACAGAGATTGCTGAGAACTTTCCTCCTGTCAAGATGAAGGACCTTTCCTTGGGTTTTCAATGCTGTGATGATATCTTAACCTTGTTATAGCTTAAGGGTAGATGGCCTTTTGTGCTCTCATGCCCCTTTTGAGAAAGTTCTTGGCATTAATGGATGGTATCATGATTCAGTTGTGATCCAGGGGTGGGAACCTTTTGACTTTTTGTGCTCTGGGACTGATAAAATGAATGTACTTTGTTTATGATTGGAAACTAATCTTCATTTGAGAAGAGAGACTTTGACTGACTAAATGATTGTACTGTCCAGGGGTGGAGTAGTACCTGGATTGAATTGAGAACTTACTTGCCAATCACTTTCTGACAAGGGGCAGGATCTCTCTAAATCCATGTCCCAAGCTCCTCCCACTTCAACCCTCTGACTTCACATCAACAAGTCCATCCCACAAATGGAATTCATAAGCTCTGGGTTTCAACACTCAACCTGAAAACTAAGCCAATACAGGGGGATCTTTAAATTCCATTACCATTACATATCCTAAAGATATCATAGAAGTGGGAGGA
This sequence comes from Pseudocheirus occidentalis, assembly GCA_028646575.1. Lineage (NCBI taxonomy): Eukaryota > Metazoa > Chordata > Mammalia > Diprotodontia > Pseudocheiridae > Pseudocheirus > Pseudocheirus occidentalis. Next base: position 2,099 of record JAQQSW010015638.1, on the reverse strand, counting down.
AGATGCATATGTACAAAAATATTTATCAAAGCTCTCTTTGTGGTGACAAAAAACCGGAAATTTAAGGGGATGACCATCAATTGGGGAATGGCTAAACAAGTCATGGTATATGAATGTAATGGAATACTATTGTGCTATAAGAAATGAGGAGCAGATTGATTTCGTAGTATCCAGAGTGGCTTATACAAACTGATGCTGAGTAAGAAGAGCAGAACCAGGAGAAATTTGTATACAATGACAGACACAGCATATGTGTGATGACCATCTTTTATAAACTGGACTCTTCTCAGCAAAGCAAGCTTATAAGAAAACTCTAAAAGATTCAGGATAGAAGGAGATGTCTACATTTAGAGAAAGATCTAGAAAGAACAGAGTTTAAATGCAGACTCAAGCAAACTACATGCTTTCTTTCTTTTCCCTGTTTGGTTTGTTCCCTCTTTCCCATTGTTCATTCCAGTGGTTACAACCCTTCTATACAATCAGATTGTCATGTACTGTGAAAGTATTTGCAGATCCTATACTTTATTGCATACCACCATGAGTGGTGGGGGGAAGGGGAGGAAATCGAAACTCAAGGGACTCTGGAACTGAATTTTGTGAACTAAAAGTAAACAAACAAATCAATAAAAAATAAAAATAAAATAAAAATATACAAAAAAGAGAGAAGACAGTGTATGAGCATCCCTCTCCCCACAACATCACATTATCCAAAGGCAACTAGAACATACTTTTGTGCAGTATTTTGTAATTTTGCTGCATCTGAGAATAATAAAGGGATCCACAAGAAGAATTACAATATCTGATCAAAAATTCAGAAGTCAAACTCTACATCTGCTAACAAGTAAACACACTTTGGTTAAAATGCTCACTTTATGCCTGGCACTGTACCAAGAGCACAAGTACAAGAGACAGGAAAATTGAGTCAATGCCCTTAAGAAACTTCTCATATAATCAGGAGAGACAATCCCTAACAAAAAAAAACAGAAAAAGGAGGAGAGGAGAAGAGGGAAGGTCCTCAAGGGTTTGGGGCATAATGTGAACATCCAAAGATTCAGAAGCAGAGTTAAGACAATGAAGGACAGTTGACTAGGATAGTGTTTACAATGTATAGGTCTGGCAGAAATTCATTAATGGCCAAAAGTACTCTAAGGGTTGTGGGAAGTTTTGGAATTCAAAGGCCACTTTGTACTGAGAAGAAATTATCTAAAGGGATGAAGAAAAGAAATTATCTAAAGGGATGAAGAGAATGTTTTTGGATACAAAACACTTTTGGACTGGTGACTCCCTTACTTAGACCAGGCAACTCTTTGAAATGGGTCTATTCTTGGTTAACTGGTCAAAGTACGGTTGGATGGCCCCCAATTTGTGGCTTGGCTACAACTATTGTCTCTGCTACCAACTCTTGAGGATAAAGGGACCAATGATAAAACTTTCCACTTTTCAGTACTTAAAAGTTCAAAAACTATTCTACCCTATGTCTGGATACTTATTCACAAATGTAATTGAAAGAAAGAAAAACAAAAGAAAGAAGTGTAATATATTTAATTACATGAAGAATGGAGAACTAAGTACAAGGAAGGCTTCCTGGTTCTCTTTTGGGAACACCAGAATTTCAAGAACTGATTAAATCATATGCCTGAATTTAATGGAGGTTAAAGGAGAGTGTCACTGAGACTAGGTGTGTCAAGCACAAGGAGATTTTCTCTGCCTGTTGTCGATTCAACCTCTCCAGTTGTGGAACACAGTTTGGGCCTTGATAATTCAGAAATTCCCAGATTGTGATTCATACCAAGGGCCAGTATTTCCCTCTCTCAGTCCTTCCAGGATTTTGGCAAGAAATTTAGTGAACTCAAAGTAGCTGTCCTCTTTGTACTCCCAACTTGATACAGTGTGAACCTGAACAGGGGACCTTCAATTCTAACTAAAGAGCTTTCTCATCCCAGAAGGTCAGTTTGCTACTGCAACCACTTCCACTGATTGGTCAGTTCCTCCTAGAACCTCTTAGACCTAACTTTCCAGAATTCGTCTCCAGCATTCCTCCACAAGTACCTACGTCTTATCTTATGCCTACTCCCTATACTGAAGCCTCTTTTTTTTTT
>JAQQSW010015637.1:0-11843 GCA_028646575.1 Pseudocheirus occidentalis | reverse complement strand
CTTTAAGTGTTAAGCTGGTTTCTCCCTTAGGGAAACCAGCTGATTCTTCTTTTGTTCCTTGCTCTAAATATTGTGTCTTTCTGAAATAAGATATAATATAGAGACTTTCCTTGTTCTGAAGATTGTATATAATATTGTGAACTGTTGAAACTGTGAACATTGTACTGAATAAAGATTTGTAATGGAATAAACAGACTGTTCACTAATACTGTGTAATCCAAATCTTAAAAGCTCCTCACAGTAGCATTCTCTCAAAAATCTACTGCTGATTGGCTTTACAATGGATCAAAGTGAAAAAGTTATCTGTGACTCTGATAAGCAGTGTCCAACTGTGACTTGAGAAGACTGACGGTGAAGCATTATCTTCCATCTATAAACTGAAAGGTGGTAGATCATAGGTTTCAAATGAGGCATACATCTTTAGATATGGTCAGTGTTAATTTTCATTGTCTGACTATATTTAATTGTTTTATTAAATTTGGGGTGATTATGGGGTGGCTAGGTGGCACAGTGAATAGAGCACCGGCCCTTGAGTCAGGAGTACCTGAGTTCAAATCCGGCCTCAGACACATAACACAAAAAACTAGCCATGTGACCTTGGGCAAGTCACTTAACCCCAATTGCCCTCCAAAAAAAAAGCAAAAAAAAATTGGGGTGATGGGGAGGAGGAATCATTGGGATATGAGAATGATATAAAAATATGATCCCAATATTTTTTAAATAAAATCTCTTAGTCCCAAAGTCTCTATAAGGATTGGGTCTTCTTATATCTGAACTTTCTATTGATTCCATTACCTAATACAGTACTCCACATTCTAGGTACTTAATTACTAAATATTGAATTGGATTAATTGGTTTGCTTGATTTTAGCACAGGAATACATTCCCTGCGTTTCCTAGGAGGTGAGGAAGACTCAAAGAAGCTTCACTGTTGGAGAGGTGTGGAATCTTCAAGGACTGAACCTGACAGGTGCCTCCTTGGATACTTTCCTGACTTAGAGAGAAAAATAAGCCAGAAGATATCAGTGCTAGAATGGATATAAGAGATCATCTAAACCACCCCACTCCTTTTATACATGAGTCGATGAGGTTCAGGTTCTGTAAGTGGCTTGGACAAGATTAGAGAATGAGATTCTAGTCCAGTTCACTGGAGATAACATTGGGATGACATTCTATGAACCAGTACCTATGACCAGGGACACCCTTAATGGTGGAAAATATAAACAGAAGTATCTACTGGATAAGATGATGAAAGCTAAAACCCTTTCCCCCTCTTGACTTTTTACTCTATAACTTCCCAACATTTGATGAGAAGATGTTGTCTCATCAAATGAGATATTTGTAAAGTGTCTGTCATACAGTAAAACCTCAATAAATGTCCCTTCCCTCTCTCCCCTCCCCTTCCATTTCCCCTAACAGTTCTAATCTTACTTCTGCTTATGCTTGATCACAGGCCATTTAGCTTCCCAGGTTCCTTCTCTGTGAAGAGTGACTTGGACTTGATAATGACCTCTAGACTTTCCTTTTAAAAGGTCTTGCTCGACCATTTGTCAGCCCTGTATTCTGACCACATTCTCTTTTTTCCTTCCCTCTCCCCTTTTCTTTTTTCTTTTCCTTTCCCTTCCCTCACTACCATCTTGGTACCTGCAATTTTGCTGTTAGACTTTTTGATCTTTGGTTCCTAAAGAAATTAGATACAACTGGAGGAGAAAACACCTAAAACCTTATCAGCCATCAAAGGCAAGCTGTGCCCCGTGTCATAGTTCATATTTCAGGCACAGGATAACCCTGTCAGTTTACTTTGGGAAGCCAGAGCTAGTATCTGATGATAGACTAAGGTCCCAAGTTCAAAATCCTCTGCTGGAAGTGGGCCTGGTCCTGACAAGTATATACTCCAGGAGTGCAATGGAGAGAGGGCTTCTCTTTACTTTCTACAGAACCTCAGATTAGTTGAGTGACCTACAGAGTCATAATGACTGAAATCTTCAGGTTCTTCAGCCCCAGGGACCCTTGACTAAGGATAGAAATGAGGAAGCTGCCTTGGTGGTGTAATGGGGCTGGGGGAAGGGTCTAAAATCTAATCTAAAATTAATCTAATTAATCTAAATCTAATCTAAAAACAAATCTAAACTGCATAAACTGGAATGGGTTGCAGATAGTGGTTGTGGATTCTGTTGCCCTGGAAACCATGGTCCAATCAAATCTATGAACATTCTAAATTATACAATGAAGAAGATTTCCAGGTAATACACTCTCTGTGGGCCAAGAGCATGGTGACAAATCCTATCAGATGAATGATAGAAAAGTATAGAGCAGAAAGACATTTCAAAGTCCATTTCTGTTCTTTTAATCAGTCTCAAGAACTCTGGGCTGGGAGTTGGGACACTGGGTTTCAAAACCCTTTCAACTGGAAATTCACTGAATTTGGACACATCCTTTGCATTCAGAGCTCAGTTTCTTTCATTGTATGATGAAAAGGTTGGAGTAGATGACATTGAAAGTTCCTCCCAATCTATGGATTAAGACGGTTCTAAGTAATGGCTTATTTTCCCTTCTTTGAACATCTAGCTTAAAGTGTTATTTACTGTCCTTTAACTGTTCTCTGGGTGTAAATGCCATCTAACCCCAAACTGTAAGCTTCCTGAGGATGCAGCTCTGCCTTCCAGGTCTGCTTTTCATCTCTCTCTCCCAACAGCTAGCTGAGCACAAGGCTAGGCACACAGGGGAGCCCCTTTGTTATATGAGTTATTCTTTTCATCATATGACAGAGACCTTTAGAGAGCATTTTGTAGTCCTTAGAAGGAGGTTAAACCAGCTCATCCTGAACTAAATTGTGTAATGAATGTTAGAATGAGGACTGAAGCCCAAATGTCCAGAATTCAATTCTCTCATTCTCTTTACTATGCTATGTTCCTTACCCCAATATTCATTCAGATTAACTGGAAAAAATATATTTTCCAAAACTGAGGAACAGAAGTGACCTGGCTAAAGTTGCAGTGACTATGGTCTTAATATATATATATATATATTTGAGGATAGAAACTAGGTGGCACAGTGGGTGGAGTGCTGGGTCTAGAGTCAGGAAGACTCCTCTTTGTGAGTTCAAATCTGGCCTCAGACACTTACCAGCTATATGACAGTCAGCAAGTCACTTTACCCTGTTTGCCTCAGGTTCCCCATCTGTAAAATGAGCTGGAGAAGGAAATGGCAAACCACTCCAGTATCTCTGCCAAGAAAACCCCAGTTGGGGTCACAAATAGTAGGACATGACTGGAAAATGACTCAACCACAAAAAGGGATGTAGCTTTGGGGAAGAGACCTTAGCAGTCACTTATTGTAACAATCTCATTTAACATTGAAGAGACTGAGGCTGAGCAGTTAAGGGATTTGTCTAAGGACACACAGGGAGTAAACTGAGGAACAAGAATTTAAACCCATGTCTTCTACGAAAGGGAAGTATGTTTCTTGACTCCCCAAAATGAAACTGGTGGAATAGAAAGGTGGTGGTTGGCTAACAGCACTAGGTGAATGAGGGTCAGGAGAAACCAAATGAAGGAAAAGAGGCATGGGAGGAAAGAAATCAAATTTCATGTGATATTGCCCATAGGTGACCCTGGAACAGAACCTGAATTTTCACAATAGAATGAGTCATGTATATGTCAATTCTGTCTACTTCTCCTCCTCCCCATTCCCATTACTGGGAGAGGCATAGCTAAGGATGGACAGAGTCAAAGCCTAGCCTAACCAGAAGCAGAGAGACCCCGAATCTCAAGCAGTTTACATGTGTGTTGTAGACATAGGAAAAGTTTATTGTTTATAAACCCCTCATGGGGAAACTGCAGTCCAGTAGGGAGAAGTGACTTATTTCATCACAGGAAGACAGCAGACAAACCAGGGGCTAGAACCCTGGTGTCAGATGGAAACAAGTGTGAATAAATAATACAGAGGAACCCAACAGACCCAGGATCTGCGTTGGTCAGTGAAACAGTTCTAATCTTACTTCTTCTGCTTATGCTTGATCACAGGCCATTTAGCTTCCCAGGTTCCTTCTCTGTGAAGAGTGACTTGGACTTGATAATGACCTCTAGACTGTCCGTTTAAAAGGTCTTGCTCGACCATTTGTCAGCCCTGTATTCTGACCACATTCTATTTTCATTTTTCTCCACCCCTCCCTACACATCCAGGAGAGACACGAGTAACTGTGTGTCTGAACATAACAGAAAATTCAGTAGACTTATTCTGGTCCCACCTTGTGCAGACAAAAAAAAACAATATAAAATTGAGAAAATCATGGTACACCATCCAGAGAATGGATCTGGAGGCAGAGGACTTCTACTCAAATCATTTATCTACTATATGTTACTAAAGTGACTTTGGGGCAAGTCCTTTCTCCTTTCCAGGCCTAAATTTCTTCATCTGTTAAATGAAAGTGTTGGACTAGACCAGCGGTTCTCGATCTGTGGGTCGTTACCCGTTTGGGAGTCAAACGACCCTTTCACAGAGGTCCCAGGGGTCGCCTAAGACCATTGGAAAACACATATTTCCTACGGTCTTAGGAACTGAGACACTGCTCCTCTATCAGTCTCCAGGCGGGTCTGCCCACATGCAGATATGCCCACATATGAGTACTAAAGGGTTGCAGCATTAGGAAGGTTGAGAACCACTGGACTAGATACTCTTTTGGGTCTCATCCTCTATAAATTCTGCCTTCATGTTCTGGACTTATCCTTTCAGGCCCCTCTGTTCCTTCCACCCCTGTTATTTCAGAAGTCATAAATAAAACTTCAAGCCTGGCCCCTTCTGTGAGGGAGAAGCATGTTGTGGGTAAGTGGAACCCTCCTCCTAACAGGTTTGCATTTTACAAGGTAGCAATGTTACCTCCAAAAGTAATGAAATTCTAATGGCAGATGAGAGGGCGTGAGTACCCTTACACAGACTGGTCTACTGATACATGACCCTGGGACCTTCATTCACCATAGCTATTGGTGTTACATACTGAGATAGGCCATGGTTAGGAAAATAACTACTTGGCAGGTGTTTCAGAAGTAGGGAAGTATGACCCATCCCTCTGCTGCCCATCCCTGCCAGCTCCCTCCAAGGGATAAGGGGACTAAGCACCTTCAGCAGCTCTGTACCCACGGCATCCCTAACCAGGTCTGGAGGCTGTCTTCTCTCCCGGCATTGCAAGTTGTCCCTGGCAATGCTGAATGGCACTTCAGTGGCATCCAGAGCCCTTTCCAGTCTCAGTTTCTGATCAAACAGTAAATCAGTCTCAGCTGTAAGGTCTACAATTTCCCTCTGTAGCTCTGACTTCCAAAAATGTATGTCTTGTAGTCTCTCCCCTGTCTTCCTGCTGGAGTCCTCTTGTGTGCGCTGGCACAGGGCCTCTGTCTCACATGCCAGATGCTTGGACTCGTGCCGGTTGCGCTCTGAGAAGTCGCGGTCAGCAAAGGCTTCGTGGTAGCGGGTATAGTTGTTTTGATACCACTCGTCTCCTAGGTACTTGGCTGATCGGAAGCCAGCTGTGGCCAGTCCTGAAGAGCTATAGGGCCCTGTGTTGCGTTCGATCTCATAGACCTTGTGGGGAAGGTCACAGACTTGCACAGACTGCGGGGCAGGCTCCTGGGTGACCAGGACGCCGGTCTGTGACATAATCTCTGAGACAGATGGCTCTCCTTAAGGAAGAGACCGGAGAGAAGTCTGAATCAAACTGCCCTGGGTGCCCCTGACCCAAGGGACTCTCATCTCCTAGGAAACCGACACATATCAACACTAGCGTCCTGTTGCTAGGTAACAGGACTTCCCCCTCCCACACACTACCTGTTCTTAAAGGGCCAAGTAATGAGTGCCACGCTATGAAAGGCTATGGTATCCCTGGCTCTTTTATACTGGAGGGAGGTAGTAGGCAATAGGTAGATCTTTTAGAAACTCCCTCATCTCCAGATTTACTGTTGAAGGGACTGAGTGGATCCAAGGACTGTCAAGAATAGCCAAGCCAAACTCTGGACACTTGCTTCTCTTTAGAGAACCACTCTGGCAGGTTCAGCCTGTACCTTTCGTTCTGTGACTGAGGAGTAGGTCTCAGTCCTAGAAGCAAATCACTACTATAATGGGCAATGAGATCTCTTGTAACATCCATTTCCAAAGCTTTAGAACCTGTAAACTTTACACATTTAATAACATTCAATAGTGATTAATTCCTGTGGAAAGACGCAGGCCAGTACTAGGGTCTGAGGGAAGAAAAGGACATGGTCTCATTGCCGATGAGACTAACATATTCTCACCTACCTAGAAGGGGCCTCAGAGATAATATTATATCACTCCATTTTTACCAAGGTGGAAACTGAGTCTCTAGACCACCTGAGGTCTCCTGGCTGGTAAGCAGCAGAGAAAGGCTTTGAATTTCCTCTTCTAACTTCAACAATTAAAGTTTACTTTCCTCTAGACTAGGAGTTTACTTTTTTGTGTGCTATGGTCTCTTTGTACAGTATCATGAAGTCTATGGATGTCTTCTCAAAATAATATTTTTAAATATATAAGATTACAAAAGAAACCAATTTTAAAAATGTAATTTTTTCCCGTCTAAACTAATGAACCTCCTGAAATCTATCTATGGACCCCATAAGGGGAGGTGGTACCAGCTTAGGAACCCTTGCTCTTGCTTGTTCTCCCTTAGGATTGATGCTTTGATAAATATGTGATATCAACATGGGCATCTCCTTCTCAGGGATCCAGATTTGACTTATATCCTGTTTTGCCTCATGGTGAGGATATAACCACCATGTTGAAACCTTACTCTACATTCCTTGACCTTAGAAAAATGCTGATAAAATACATTGGCTATCCTTGGTCATCCTTTCTTTTCAGTACATGATCAACTCTTACTTTCTTTTCAAGTATTACATAGTACAGAACATCATACATGAATTTGGAGAATCTACCTAATAAAGGAACAGGAAATTCCTTCTACCTGGGCAGATTGAGGAAATCTCCTTGGGAGGACTGGATGGCAGTTTGGCCTAAAATTTGAAATATAGGTAGAATTTCAACACAAAGAAGTTGGGAAGACTGGTGTAAAGAGTATGTGATTACTAAATTGGTAATAAATTCTTATTGAATCAAAGAATCATCTTATCTGAATTTCACAACACACTGGGGAGGGAGGCAGTAGGAATCCTCTCTTGGATCACACACCTAAGTTACTATTACCAGTGGTCACAAAGTGCACAGGGTAGATTCTTCCTTTGCTGAGACAGCCAGAAGTGGGCAGGGGGGAACCTCTATCATACTTTCTGGTAGACACTTCATTATTGTAAGGACATAACCCAATGTGATTGAAAAGACCCATGGTGAGTAACCAGGAGAATCTGGAGTCTGATAAAGGTTCATTCACTAATGGACTCAAAAACCTTATATAAGTGCCTTCCCCTCTTTGGGTTTCATTTGTTTCCATCAGTCTAGTGGGAATAATAATCTTTGCCTTGCCTCCCTTACCATATCAAATGAGATTATTTCTTCAACCAACAGTTAACATCAAGTCACTACTATTCCCTAAATCATGAATGTCCTCCCCTTTTTAAATTTTTTAATTGAAATAACCACCTATCCTTCAATACTTTGTTCTGATGTAAACTCTCATGCCTTAGATGGCATAGAATTTATACATATCATCTCTGATTTGCATGTTGCTGAGGCCTTAATGTGCAGCATCCCAGTTTTGTCTTCTCTGTCTAGTCCCTCTTCTAGACAGTGGATAATTTTCATTGGACCAGAAAACCTCAGATTTGAGAAAAGACCCTTAGAAATCATCAAATCTGGGGCAGCTAAGTGGCACAGTGAATAGAGTACTGGTCTTAGAGTCATAAGAACCTAGGTTCAAATCCAGCCTCAGATACTTGACAACTAAAAGCTGTGTGATCCTGGGCAAGTTGCTTAACCCTCATTGTCTCTAAAAAAAGAAATCACCAAATCTTACCCTCTTATTTTACAAATGAGAGAAATGGGGCCTAAAAGGGGGACATGAATCACCCAATGTCACAACATAAATTAGTAGCAAAGTCAGATTTTGAATCCAGGCCTTTTGGCTCTAAGTCCAGAGCTTTTTTTCACAAAACCATGCTCTTTCCATTAGGCACCCATTCATCTTTAACCCTTCATCTCTCTTAAAATGAGATTTAAATAATTTATTCTTCATTCTACTCCAGTCAATGGGGACTTTCATAAGGGAGCAATCTCTATTTTCAACCAAGTTCATTTATGTTCCCATCTGACAGAGACTGCATTATTCCCAGAAAATCCCATTTTTTGGTTCTGGTGTTCTACTTATAAATTATCAAAACTCAGAGATAAAAGACTCAGAAGGTGATTTGGGGGGCAGAGACAAGATGATGGAGTAGAGAAGTACTCAGCAGAGTTCTCCCGACATTCACCTCCAAACAGCTTAAAAATAATGACTTGAATTGAATTCTGGAGTGGTAAAGCCAAAAAGAGTTCAGAGTGAGACATTCTTCCAGCCCAAAACAACATAGGAGGGCAGAAAGAGAGATCTGTAACAAGGGGATGGAGGCTGCCATTGGAGCCCATGTAAATGAAATACCAGTAGTGAGACTAGGTGGTGGCAACAGAAGCAGTAACAGCTTCAGAAGCTCTCAAGCCAAAGACGGTAAAGGAATTTGGAAACCAGTAAGAAAGAAATTTCAGTGTACCCTTGAGCTAGTACTAATCAAAGGACCAGACACTGCTTGACAACTCCACTAGGTGTACCCACTTTTGGGTCATAGTTCAAGGGCAGAGAAGCACATTTTCAGTGAAGAGGGTGTAGAAGCTCTGCAGAACAGTATCACTTCTGACCCCAAGGGATCAAAGACCCTGAAGAACAGTATTCTGATCCCAAGGGAGGAGGGACAATGGCAATTCCAATGAATCAGTGTCCCTTCCTGGGACCAGAGTACAGACAAGGAGAGCAGTGATAAAATGGATGTTGAAAAAATTCACCAATTGCCATCTGAAAGAGATCCCAAAATGAATACTCCCTGGATTATTATAGCCAAATTCAAGAGTTTCCAGGTCAAAGAGAAAATACTTCATGCAGGCAAAAAGAAACCATGAAAATACCATGGAGCCACAGTCAGGCTCACACAAAATTTAGCAGCTATTATATCAAAGAAGTGTAAGGCTTGGATTTGGATATTCCAGATGGCAAAAGCACTGGGATTACAACTGAGAATAACTTACCCAGCAAAACTGAGTACAGGGAAAGGGAAAAAGTGAAAAGTGAAAAATGGATATTTAATGAAATAGAGGACTTTCAAGCATTTCTGAAGAAAAAACCAGAGCTGAATAGAAAATTTGGCTCTCAGATACAAGACTCAAGAGAAACATTAAAAGGTAAGCATGCAAGAGAAATCAAAAGGAATTAAATAGGGCTAAACTGTTTACTTTTCTATATGGGAAGATAAGATAAAGATCTAAGTTTTTTATCATTATAAGGGCTATTAGAACGATTTTACATAGAAAGAGGGTGCAGAAATGAGTCAATTCTGTTGTTATGATGAAAAAAATGGCTAGGTGAAAAGAATAATACCATGGGAGAATGAGGAAGAGAGAGGAAGAATGAGGGGAAAAAATATAAAACCTCAATAAATATCCCATATAAAAGAGGCACAAAGGAAAAGATTTTATAGTAGAGGGGAAAATAATTGGTAGGTGTAGGCAATGCTTTAAACTCACTCACATGTAAATTGATTCAATGATAGAAACCTATTTATATTTATCTATATATACTCAATTGGTAATAGAAATCTATGTTATCCAACAAGGAAGTAAAAGAAGAAGGGGATGGGAGGTGAATAAAGAGAACAGATAAAAGACTGCAGTGATGAGAAGCAAAACAGACTTAAGAGGAAGGACAAAACAAAAGGAGAAAAAAAGATGAATAGAAGAAAATAAAATGGAGAGAAATGAAGTTAGTGATCATAATTGTGAATGTGAATGGGATGAACTCATTCATAAATTGAAAGTAGAAAGCAGAATGAATTAGAAACCACAGTCCAACAATATGTTGTTTTCAAGAAATACGCTGGACATAAAGACACATGCACACAAAGTTAAAATAAGGGGCTAGAGCAGAATCTATTATGCTTCAGCTGAGGTTAAAAAAAAAAGAAAAGCAGGTGTAGCAAGCATGATCTCAAAGTATAAACAAATATAGGCCTAATTAAAGAGGATAAGCAGGAAAACTACATTTTGCTTAAAGGTATCCAATGAAATATCAATACTAAACATATACATCAAATGGCATAGCATCTAAATTTTCTAAAGAAAATTTAAATGAATTACAGGAGGAAAAGACAGTAAAACTATACTAGTGGAGGATCTTAGTTTTCCCTTCTCAGCACTATTTAAATTTAACCACAAAAATTAAGAAGTCAAGGAGATGATAAGAAGCTTAGAAAAGTTAGATATAACAAACCTCTAGAGAAAACTCAATGGAAATAAGAGTATAACCTTTTTCTCAGCTGTACATGGTACCTTTACAAAAACTGACCATGAATGAGAACATAAAAACCTCAAACCAAATGCAGAAAAGCAGAATTATTAAATGAACCATTGGTAACCCACAATGCAATAAAATTGCATTTAATTTAAAAAATGGAAGCATAGATTAATAGATAATTGGAAACAATTCTCCTAAAGAATGTGTGAGTAAAAGAAGAAATCATATAAACATTCAATAATTTCATTAAAGAAAATGATGAGACAACATTCCAAAATTTGTGGAATGCGGCCAAAGCAGTACTTAGGAGAAAATTTATATATCTAAATACATACACAAATAAAAAAGAGGAAAAGTAAATCAATGAATTGGGCATGTAACTAAAAAAATACTATTAGAAAAAGATAAAATTAAAAATCTCCAATTAAACACCAAACTGGAAATCCTGAAAATCAAAAAAGAGATTAAATTAAAAGTAAAAAAAAAAAACCAACCAAATTTTTAACTAATAAAACAAACTAGGAATTGGTTTTATGGGAAAAACAATGAAATAGATAAATCATTAATTAATTTGATTTTTAAAAAGAAAGAAGAAAACCAAATTGCCAGTGTCAAAAAATGGAAAGGGTAAATTCACCACAATTGAAGAAGAAATTAAAACAATGAAGCACATTAAATCTAAGCAATATTTTGCTGATTTATTCAATTATATTTTAAAAAATCTGACAGTCTAAGCAAAATGGATGAATATTTACAAAAATTGCACAGATTAACAGAGATTGACAGAGGAAACAGAAAACTTAGAAATCTTACAAAAAAGAAATTCAATTTACTAATGAATTTGCTAAGAAATGAACTTTCTAAAACAAAATCCACAGGGCCTGCTGGATTCACAAATGAATCTTGCCAAACATTTAAAGAAGAATTAATCCCAATGTTGCACGAAGTATTTGAAAAAATAGATTAAGGAGTTCTGATTTAAAAAATGCTATCTATCTACAGAGAGAGAAATGATGAACACTGAATACAGAATAAAGCATACTTTTTCACTTTATTTTTATTGTTATACTTTGTGTTTGGGGGGGAGGTTGCACCATGGCTAATATGGACATATGTTTTATGTAACCTCACATGTATAATTGAAATCAAATTGCTTGACTTTTTATTTATTTTTTTTATTTGTTTTCTTGTTTACATTATTCATTTTCATTACATTTTTGAATTACAAATTTTCTCCCCGTCTTGCCCCTGCCCCAACCCTAAAACAGCAATCCCACTGTAAAGCCCCTTCCCTGCTCTGCTCTCCTATTTTCTGGTAGGGCAGGGAGGGTCTCCCTATCCCAGCCCCT
>JAQQSW010015636.1:0-11843 GCA_028646575.1 Pseudocheirus occidentalis | reverse complement strand
GACTATGGAACAGAATTTTGTAACCTAAAAGTGAACAAACAAGTTAATAAAAAAAAAAGGAAAAAAAAGGCTATTATATAATAGGCCATATAAGAGGTGATAAGAGCCTGCATTATAGTTCTGGAGAAAATAGGATGGATACAAGAGGAGATGGAATTGGAAAGAAAAGATGGGATTGACAAGACTTGGCAATTGACTGGATATTGAGAATATTCAACGACTCTCAAGGTGTGCACCTTGGTAACCTCAAGTTTTGCTTTCCAAGATATAGGGATGTAAGAGATATTCTTCAAAGAGGTAAGTAGACAGAGAATATGAACAAGCTGCCACTAGTAAGAAAAATACAAATCAAAGCAACTCTGAAGTTTCACTTCACATTCAAATTGGCAAAGATGATAATAGCAAATATCAGAGGAAGTATGGGAAGACAACAATACTTATGCATTGTTGCTACCGACCCCATAATGCCATCACTGGGCATATGCCACAAAGGAGTAAAAACCAGAAGAAAGGTCCTATATATGAAAACATATTCACCAAGGGACTTCCTTTGGTAGCAAAACAAAAAACAAAACCTGTAATGAGTAGATACCCTTGGAATGGAACAGCTGAACAAATACAAGAATACCATAAGAAATTACTAGAATGAGAATTTCAGAAAAACTCAGGAAGCTTTTAAGAACTAATACAGAATAAAGAACAAAGATCAAGAAAAAATTAGATAAATTATTATCAATTAAGCAAACAAAACCAAACATTAAAATGTAGCTGAAATTTGATTGAATGCAAGACCAATTAGCTCTCTCAGAAAGAAAATGATGAAAAATATTTCCTTTCTCTCCAGAGTTGAGAAGTGAGGGCTTAGGGGCATAAAATACTGCATGGACTGTTAGATCTAGTAACTTTTCATTACATTTTGCATAATTATTTTTCTTTGTTACAAAGAGGTTTATACTATGGTATGGAGTAGAATATCAAGAAATGACCAGTACCCAAAAAAAGTTACCTGAAATTTTTTTTCAGAAAATGAAATGAGGAGATATACTAACAACCTTTTATTTTTGCCTAATTCTTGCTTCTTACAGAGAAGGTTAACATGTAGGAAAACAGTTTTACTTTCTAGACAGCTATTAACAAGAAGTTATGCTCACGATTTTTATTGCCATGGTATTATAATGCTTAGGATGGAAAATAATGTTGTTTTAAATGTAGCAAATACTAAAAAATCACAGCTGCTTATTTTTATCCAACGTATCACTAATTTGGGATTACTTTCGGTAGTAATAATAGCTCACATTCATATTGTACTTAAAAATTTGCAAAACATTACATTTATTTACTTATTTGATTCTCACAATAACTCAGTGAGAAAGATGCTCTTACAGTGACACTTTTACAGGTGAGTAAATTGAGTTTTAGATTAAATGACTTGGTCAGGATCACATAGGTAGCAAGTGTCTCAGAGAAGATTTGAATTCAGGCTTTCTTGTCTCCATTTCCAGCATTCTATCTACTGCTTCACATAACACTTCAAAATATAGATTGTTGCAGCAAAGTTTTCTCTCTGGGAGGAAAGTGAATGTGCTGCCATACTACCAAGTAAAAAAAAAAAAAAAGGATTGGTTTTGGCCAGTGAAATCATAAGGAAGTCCAATGGCTAGTCTGAGTTTTACAATGATGGATTTAACGGATAAACCTTAAGTCTCTGGAACTGCTTATTCAGACACTTAATTCTTCCAAGATATCAACATTCCCCCTATCTTTTAAGGGTCAGTCTTTAGTCTGCTGGATTTAACCCAAGAGAAAATTTTTCATCCTTCTAAAATCTAGAAAAGTCAAACCAATAATGGAAAAAATCAATTCTGAGTTCTCTGCCAAATCCCAACCTTAGAATTTAAACACGAAGACCATTAGTAAAACCTTCTGGCTGATGTCAGATGTCATCTGGGAAAAGAAGAGGAAACCAAGGCTCAAACCACTTAGGTGATCATAAATCAAATCTAACCTCTTAATTATTCTTGGAAGCCAATCAGCAGGCAAAGTTACCTATGAAACACACTTATTAAATGTTCTGTAAAACAATAGCTGAAGCAGCTGGCCCATGACCTCAAGAAGCAGAACTTCTCGGGTGGTCTTCATGAAGAACAAAAATCTGCTCTGCAAGGCACAAGCAGGATCTGCCAGTCACATCTCATGAAAGAAACTAAACCGCCTGTGCATTTAAAAAGTTTACAAAATGAACAAGTGAACTTGATGATTATAATCGCCTATCAAGGGAGGCACATAGGGCCTAAGAGCTCGAAAGAAGATCAATGATCAGTGCTTTTAGTAAAATCACCACTAAAAGATGACACACAAAAGTGAATTTCTACCAAATGAAAGTCATTGGTCAAAATCCCTCTTTTAACAGCAATACTATTACTGACATACCACATGTTTACAGATCACTTAATACCATAGTTTCAAAAGAATTTAAATAAGTGAAAATAAATAAATGAAAAGCACTTATTAAGCCCTTACTTTGTTTTTCCCCATTTTTGTTTTTTTAATTAATTAGTTTCTTTTAGTTTTCAACATTCAACTCTATATGATTTTGAGTTCTAAATTTTTTCCCTTCCTTCCTTTCTCCCCTCTCCAATATGGCATGCCATCTATAGGCTATACATGCACAATCATATTAAACATGTTTCCACAGTAGTCATGTTATAAAGAAGAATGAGAACCAAAGGCAATAACCATGAAAAAAGAAAAAAAAGGAGAAAATAATGCTGCCATTTACATTCAGACTCTATAGTTCTTTCTCTGGATATGGATAACAGAATTGTCTTAGATCACTGCATTACTGAGAGAAGTTAAGTCTATCAAAGTTGGTCACTGCACCATGTTGCTGTTACTGTGTACAAAATTCTCTCCTGGCTCTGCTCAGCATCAGTTCATGTAAGTCTTTCCAGGTTTTTCTGTAATCAGCCTCATCATTTCTTATGGAATAATAGTATTCTATTACATTCATATACTTGTTCAGTATATGATGGGCATCCCCTCAATTTCCAATTCTTTTAAGCCCTTACTTTGTTGCACACACACAGACACACACCACTATGAACTAATATGGACAGCCACCAAGGAAGAAGATTCATGGTGGGTAGGAGTTGTTTAAAATACATTTTCTGGGAACTACTTCACAAGAAAACCTGTATAAAGGATGTCATGAGAGCAACATAGGAACAGAACAGAATGTTAGCCAGTCATGTCAAGTGAGTAAGGGATAACAAATGGACAGTCTGTGCACTCCACTGGTAATTATGAAATGTCTAGAAACACAGAGAAAGTATCATGGTTAAAACCACTGAATTTGCAAGAGAACATGGACAAGAATGTCCCAGGATGAAAGAGCCAGGAGGTATTGATTGTAATCTGCATCACTACAGAATGAGATTAATGAGTTTACAGGTTGATTTAAATATCAATAAAGTTCATAAATTGTCTTCATGGTTTTCCCATTCAGGCAAAAAAAAAGTATGATAAAGACCAATATACCCCGATGCCAATTTACTGACACAGAATCTTCATGAAACTTTTCTGCACTATCTCTACAAAGAATGAACTGACTTATTATCCAAATTCTCTGAATGGTAGCTAAAGTATACAAGTACTAGGTGCAGAAGGCTATCATTTGACAAGGAAAGAACCACTGGAGAACTATTCAATTCAATCCAACCTGTTCTCCATCAGACAGGATCAAAAGTAATGTTAATTGAAGCATTTTTACCTGTTACCAATCTATAAAGCTAACTATAACATATTTGAGAATCTGTCATAATTTAAAAACAAAAAAGACCACTTATAATATACTACACACACATCAAAAGATTGATGTTAAATGTCACAGTTGAGTACAAATGCACTAGAAAAATTGAAAGCACCAGCCCAGGAGTCAGGAGGACTTGAGTTCAAATCAGATCTCAGAAACTTAATGCTTACTATCCATGTGACCCTGGGCAAGTCACTTAAACCCAACTGCCCCTCAAAAAAAAAAAGCACCAAAAAAAGTACAAGAAAGTTTGAAGAATGGAGAGCTTTCTCAGAGTAAGGAATTGGCCATAAGTGCCACCACTCTATTAGCACTCTCACTCAATTACTTAAGGGTAATTGGAGTGAAAAGGATAAACTTTTACTACTTATCACTGTACCTCCTGAGCTCCCACCAGTGTGCTTCCCATTTATATAAAATTGGTCACAATGATCCATTGACTTTTTTTTTTACTTTTTTTTTTTGGCATTGACTTTTAAACATGAAACATCTGTTAAATGATAAGGTAAAAACCGAGATTAGCATAATCATAGCATATACTCAATAGAAAGGAAAAACAGCAAGATTAATAGTCCACTCACAAACCTAAATCACACTCTTCTACCACCCTGTGTGCATTAAAAGAAACTAAGAGAAATCAAGTGATAAGGTGTGTGAATAGAGAAACCCATGTGCCACAGACAACTCAGAACTAAAGCCCTATATATTAGTGGTTTCTTTTAGGGAAGAATCTGCACCTATGTCACTGGTACCTCTTCTGAGCATCTTCCTGGGTAAAGTTGCTTCTCTGCTACTTTGCGGCCATTTAGGTAGCATTAAATTCTTTCAGTAAACAGTAACACTACATTCTCTCAGTAAAAGCAAAGTCCTAATGATCCTCCAACATTATGTTTCCACTGTCTCCTGCCCAATATTTCATATTAGATGTCTCTCACCAACAAATGAGCTATTTCTTTTTCTGCCAAACTTGTGCCCACTGTGTGATTTCTCTACAGCAGTTGATGGTGCTGTCAAAAGCAGAAAAGTTCAGTCTTCTTGGACTCCTCATTCCATTCCATCCTTTGCTACTTCCTGTTCTGGAGAAGTACCTCTGTGTAGAGAAAAGCTCACAACACATACCTTATACTAAAAGATAACATTTAGGAAAACTGAAAAGATTACGAATAGTAAGGCTAACAATACAATATTAAGAACTCACATGAATATAGTTGTTTAAGATCTCGGCACTTTTATAATAAGGGAAGTGGTGGTAGGTAGTACAGTTATTATTTTCCCCATCTTACAGATGAGAAAACTGAGAGTTAGTAAGATTTGTAATTTCTTTAATGTCATACAGCTATAAAGTACTGGAGGCCATTCTCTCCTGAGTCCATATATAAATAACATATAATCTTGATATAATATATCAACAATCCTTGTTGTTTCCCCGATGTTTCAGAAAATTCATCTTTGGTGTTGGCTCACTTTTTTTCTTCCGAAACTCTATCATTTTTGTTTTGTGTCTCCCATGCCTAGTATACAATAAATGATTCATAATTATTTGCTATTTGATTGATTCAAGATAGACAGAGCCCCCAGAAATGTGCATTTTGAAAAGGAAAACTAAACGTGTGCTCAAATGCCAATAGCGTACAAAGCTAGTCTCTTCTTTGCTGTATGCATCTTTGCTTTCTGCATCACTATAGTCTATTTTTCATTGTAAGTTCCTCGAGGACAGGAAGTGACAACTCTGTTCTGCATGTGCAAATCACAGGAATATGCAGAGGAACTGTGTGGCAAATAGCGCTCCAACTATGAAAACAGCTGTAAAGCAAGAAAGCAATTCTCTATTTTTCCAGACAGAAAAACTGCCAGGAAAACAATGTTTGTCTAACTGGAAACGACAAAAAAGTGAAATGAATGATCGATTTAACAATGAAATACATTAATAAAAATCACACATTTTTACCCTGTGGACAAATATTTTTTAAAAAATAACCATTTTACATAGTATCTTTCATGGAAAAGTTAAGTGTTACTTATAACAAAGCTGGAGAAAGATGAAATAGTGCTCAAGTGATTCTCTACAGCTACAATGTATTAAACAGTGAGATACAAGATGCCAATTTCTTATCAATAAAGCTAGAAATTAAATTCCCATACTGTTATAGTAGTTCTCTTTATTAAATCCATGAATCCCAAACAAATTTATCAGTTTCTCGATAGTCTGTAAATGTTTATTTCTGAACCAAAGAAGGAAATGCTTATCAATGTCTGTTTGTTGGTGTTAATTGAAGCCAATTTAACTAGACATTTTGTGTCTGGTGGCCTAATTTGGGCATTATTGCTGTCATCTGAAGGTAACAATGAAGAAAAAAGTCAGGAAGTTCCTCTACTTAGAAGACTTTCTTTGCTTCTTGGATGTACAAACGACTTCAACACTGTAATTTTGGTTGTTAATTTTCTGTCCATAATTAAATTATACAACTTACTTTATAAATGAATTAAACCATGACTGAAAGTCCTAATTAGCATAAAGGGTATTATCGATTTTCAACTCTCACCTATAGTCTTTAACATTCAATCCAGAAACAAAAGATTAAGCTAATAGAAGTTTGCCCTTTTTCCTTTCTCCATAATCTAACTCAAAGGACATGTTTTCTAGTCGCTTTTTTTTAAAGTAGTAACACCAATGCCTAACTGTTGCCCTCGCAAGCATTCTCCGAATAAGACTGAAATAAAAAGTTCTCTCTTTTGGTGTTAGTGGGGGCATGGACTATTCGAAGTTGTTCAGTGAAGAGCGCGACTTACACACGACTTCTCAGACCATAAAACCACTAAACTTTTCTGGTCTCTGGAAGTTTCATCACCTCGGAAAATGGCTGGTAAAGTGTCAAGCAATAACAGCGCTGCTCACCTGTAAGATCCAAGGTCCGGTCCACAAAGACTACTGATGCCTTGCCTGTAGCGGCCTTTCTCCTGTTCTTGGCAGGTGCATAGTTGGCCAGGTCGGCGGCAATAATGCGGCTAAGGGTCCCAACCGAGAAACATTCCTCGCGGACGCCGAGATACTCACAAAAGGAGCTGAGGCTGGACACCAGGCACCTGATTTGCAAGAGGAGCTCAGGGGTGAGGGTGGAGGCGTCCACCTCAGCCAGACTTCCCAGCTTCCTCTTGTCAGGCCGGGCGCTATTGAGGAACTTCAGATCCCGGGGCAGAAGGGGAAAAAGGGAGGCGAACGCCGGGGTTAAGGCTAGATGTGGCGCAACCGGCGCAAGCAACAGAGGGGCGTGTAGTACCTCGGCCGTGTAGTTCATGTTGCCCATCCACTCACAAAGCTTCTCCTCCAGCTGCTCGAACACTGGCTGCTGTCCTTCCAACTCGGCCACTGCCCCGGCCGGCAGATGGCTGGCAGTAAGGTGGGCGGGGTGGCCCACGGCAGTGACCACCACGCAGTACTGGAAGTGGCTCCGGCCAAGGATGTCCCTCAGGGTTTCCACAGTCCGGCCCTTGAGCAGACAGCTCAGCACGAACACGGCTTTGGGCTGTCCGGGTCCCCCTCCCGCCGCCTGGGGCCCGAACTCCCGCAGGTCACAAGCAGGACCTCCCACAGCCTCCAGCAGCCGCCGGGAGCCGCAGCTCCAATGCAGGCTCTCCGCGCAGGCGGCGTCCAGGTAGACCAGAGCCCGCTTCGCTTTGGCTAACACCTGCTCCCAGGCTTGCTGGGTAAAAGATAACGCGCCCAGGGCGCTCATCGCGGCGGGGAAGTGGACTCAGGCCGGCGTGAACACACCGAATTCCCCGGGTCCAGGAACTGCAGCCCACTGGTGGAAGTGACAGTCAACACATAGTACACGTGGTACGGCCTCTGAGATGCGTTGGCTGCAGGCGCCGGGTGATGACGTAAGAACGAAGCTGCAAGCTGATTGGCAGACCCTACGAAAGGCAAGCGAGGAAAAAGTGGGTGTGGCTCCCCTGCTATGCCGTAGGACCCGGGATGAGAAGGGGCAAAGGTCGGCCTGGTGGGTTCCGAAAAGCCAAGCATTAGAAAGGACTGGGTTACCTAGGTACATTCTTTTTGACCAATACAAAAAAAAGTAATCTGAGATACCTTGATTCTCCTTTCATTTAAACGACTTTCTTTCAGGTTGCAGCCCATCCCTACCCTTAGTTCAGATCTATCCCCACAGTGAGCTCCTATAGAGCAGCGACTCTTAATTTTTGTGTTTGAATCTGCAGTGCTCGTAGCTAGTGCTGAGTGAATGTCTTTTTATTCATTCATTCCCGCGTCCACGGAGGTCCCCCCACCCGCGCATTCTTCCAGTATCTTCCAAACCCTTAACCAGCCCCTTAACCTATAGATAGATAATTCTTTCTCTTTGTAGAATGCAGATTCCTTGAAGACAAGGGGTAACATTGTTTTTCTGTATCTGTATCCCAAGTGTTTAGCACATAGTAGACACTTAATTACTTTTTCATTCATTCACAAAACTGGTTATCACAACTTACTGGTTCTAGGATACTTCCTTAACATCTAGAGAAACGGGAAAAACTCTCCAGACTGAATTGTAGCTGTTGGATATGAATCCATTTATATGGATTTCAGTATGCAGCCTTTGCACAGGATTGTTGCTATTCTGCTTAGAAAACTTCAGTAGTTAACTATAGCCTTGCCTGGTTTTCAAGTCTCAGCTGAACATATTTACAGAGTACTGCTATGTGCTTATAGCATCATAAATTCAGGGCTGGAAGGAAGAACCCTGAAGCCATCTTCACCAACCCCTTCATTTTACAAATGAGGAAACTGAAGCCAAGGGAGTTTAAATGACTAGTCCTAAGTCACACGAGTAAGGCACAGAGAAGGAATTGAGCCTGGATTTTGTGGCTCCAAAAATCCAGCATTCTTTCCACTGTATTGTACTTCTGTCAAAACTATGCCTGTTATTATGGCAAATAAAGAGTTACATAAGATATATTTCCTGCTTTCAAGGAATTTGTTCCTATCTACTATATTTGCTGTATGTACTGTCATTTACTGTAATTAGGAAAATGTGACTTGCACATTATACAATTATTGGACATAGCAATAAGTATGAAAAAGCACTCTAATAGGGAAGACCTTAAACAAGAATTTCAATCTACTAGCATCCCAGAAATAATTATGAAATGTATAAAAATATAAATGGAGAAAGGGGGATGTTAGTGTATGTTCTGGTTCTTTTTTTTTTCTAAATAGAGTGGAGTTAGAGGGGCTGGGTTCAATTTCCAAGTCTTTCATTGACCTTGTACAAGTCACATAGCCTAAACCTATTTGCATTATAAAATGCAAAGACCTCATCTAGCCCTCAATCCATGATCACTGGCATAATGTGTAAAGACTTCATAGAAAAAGAGGTCAAGTCAAGAAGAATTTATCAAGTGCCTACTATATTCCAGGCAAAGTGCTAAAAGAGAGGATATAATGAAAAGCAAAAAGAGGACCTCCTCTCAAGGGGCTCAGTGTAATACGGGAGACAACATACAAACAACTACATACATAATATATATCAATATACATGTATGCATACAGGATACACTGGAGATGATCTAAAAGGGAAGATATTCATATTAAAGGGCAGCAAGAAAGGCTTCTTGCAGAGGGTAGGATTTTGGCTAAGACTTTTAAAAGACAGGAAAGCCTGGAAATAGAGCTGAAGAAGGAAAGAACTCCAGGCATAGGGGAGAGACACTAAAAATGCATGGAAATAGAACATGGACAGTCATATACTAAGAACAGAGTTCACAGAGTATGTAGACAGAAGTAAAGTATAAGAAGACTGGAAGGTAGGAAGGGGTCAACTTATAAAGGGTTTAAAAACCAGAATATTTTATATTTGACCATAGAGGTAAGAGAGAATCACTGCAGTATGATTAAGGGGCAGAGAAGTACAGATCTCTGTTTTAGAAAGATTACTTTAATAGCTGAATGGAGGATAGAATAGAGTGGGGAGAATCATGAGGAAGGGAGACCAACAAGCAATGGTATAAGCAAGAGGAGAGGGGAATCTGCACCAGTATCAGAGGAGAGAAGGAAGTGTATACAAGAGATGTTGCATAGGTAGAATCAACTGGACTTCGGGGCAGAACTGATAAAGAAAGTGAAGAAAAGTAAAGAATCAAGTATGACCACTTAGGTTGTGAGACTAGCCAATGGGAAGATGGTGGCCCTCATGAGAGTAAAAAGGAAATTGTAAAGGTGGAGGATTTGTGGGGAAAGATAATGAGTTCAGTTTTTTGACATGTTGAATTTAAGAAGTCTATGAAATGTCCAATTTGAGGTGTCCAAAAGACAGTTGGAAATATGAGAGTAGAAGTCAGGAGAGAGGTTACAGCTGGAAAAAATATATCTGAGAATCATGTGCAGAGAGATGGCAATTGAATCCATAGGAACTGATGATTTCAACAAGTGAAATAGTTAATACATAGGGAAAAGAGGACCCAGGAAGGAGCCTTTGGGAACAGCAAGAATTAGCAGGCAAAATGAGGATGAAGATCCAGGAAAAAAAAAAATGAAACCTGAGAAGGAGCAGCCAAGCAAATAAAAGGAAAACCAAGAAAAAGCAGTTGCACTAAAACCTTGAAAGACAAGATTATTAAGGAGAAAAGAGTGATCAAAAGTCATAAATGGTCAGGAAGGATGAGAATTGAGAAAAGACCATTACATTTATCAATTGGTAACATTAGAGAACAGTTTCAATTGAAGTCAGACAGAATAAAGTTAAGAAAGTAGGAAGTAAGGTGGTTAACCATAAACAAGAGATATGGGATGACGATAGAGGTAATGGAAGGGTCAAGTGAAGATGTCCTTTTCTCACAATAGGTAAGATATGGCTATGTTTGTAGGATCCACGGAAGTAGCCAGTAGTTAGGGAGAGATTGAGATTTACTAAGAGATTTGGTAATACGGTGGTGAACCCAGGACAGAATGGGATGACTTGTACATGTAGAGAGATTTCACTTCAGTAAGAAGAAAGGCCACCTACTTCATGTGAGACTGGTAAAAGAAAAGATAGGGAGAAGCATCTGAGTGAGGTGGGATGAGGAGAAAGGGAAAAGAGGGAGGTCTCTGCAAATCTCCCCTGAGAGTATTGGGGTAAGGGAGCATGAGACTTTGGAGTAGGAATGAAAAGGTTTGGAAAAACTATTGTGGTGAATGAGATAATTATAGAGGTATAAGAAGGTCTCCTTGCTCCAGTGAGGGCTAACTTGAGATTATGTACCATAAATTTGTTTTGGACCCAGTCAACGTGGTTTTGTGATTTCCTCCAGCTCTGTTCCAAAGCATGTGAATAGGAGTGAAGGATGGTGAGATTAATTCAAAGCTGGCAGGGCAAGACAGGCCGCAAGATATGGGGATTCAAGAAAAGAAACAATATGGTGGAGTTGTAAACTAATTAAGCCATTCTGGACAGCAATCTGGAACTATGCATAAAGGGTCATAAATAGGGGGCAGAGCCAGGATGGCAGCGTAGAAGCAGCAAAGCACCACAGCTCCCACACAAACACACTAAAAAACTCATAAAATGGGACTCTAAACAGATTTTTCAAGCTCCAAAACTCTCCAAAAGACAGAAAGCACATCTGTTGCTACAGGCAGCTCAGCAGGTGCAGCTCTTCTCAGCAGTCTGGGAGCCTCAGCCAAAACCAGGCCGGCTCAGGCCCTGGGGCATCTGGCAGGGAGCCACGTCTATAGGAGAGCAGATAGGCTGCACTGGAGGCACAGTTATCACATTTATCAGGCCAGAAGACAAAACGGCTAAGAGAAAGGTCAGTGGATTTTGCTAACTGGGGAGGAGAAGAGCGGGTCTGGGTCCGGCCAAACTGCTCCCAGGGCAAGAAAACAGCAGGAGGCGACTGTAGCAGTGGGAACGGAGCAGCAGCGGCTTCCACTGGGCTGTTTCACAACCCTCGGCCTGCAGATAGCAGGGGGGCTGATGCGATCCATCGGGGCCAAGGGCTCTTGCATTGAGCGGCCTTGATCTGGATCGTGGTCTTGAGTGGTGGCCCTGGGGTG
>JAQQSW010015635.1:0-11844 GCA_028646575.1 Pseudocheirus occidentalis | reverse complement strand
ATTCAGAAACTATAGTTCTTTCTCTGGATTTGGATCTCTCTCTCTATCATGAGTCTTTTGGAGTTGTCTTATAACTATTGCATTGCTGAGAGGAGCCCAGTCTGTCAAAGTTAATCATCACACATACATTGTGTCTGTGATTGTGTACAAATTTCTCCTGGTTCTTCTCTTCTCACTCAATATCAGTTTATATAAGTCTCTCCAGGTTATTAGGAAATCTGTCTGCTGCTCATTTCTTTTAGCACAATAGTATTGCATTACATTCATCTACCACAACTTGTTCAGCCATTCCCCAGTTGATGGGCATCCCCTCATTTCCATTTTTTTGTCAACACAAAAAGAGCTGTTATAAATATTTTTGTATGTATGGGTCCTTTTCCCATTTCTATGATCCCTTTGGGATGCAACCCTTAAAGTGGTATTGCTGGGTCAAATGGCATCCACTTATTTATAGGCCTGTGGGAATAGTTCCAGACTGCTCTCCAGAATGGTTTAATTAGTTCATGACTCCACCAACAATGCATTAATGATCCAATTTTCCCACATCCTCTCCAGCATTTATCATTTTCCTGTTTTGTCATCTCAGCCAATATGACCAGTGAGATGTTGTGCCTCAGAGTTGTTTTGATTTGGATTTCTCTAATCAATAGTGATTTAGAGCATTTTTTTCATATATTTATAGATATCCTTAATTTCTTCCTCTGAAAACTCGCTGTTCATATCCTTTGACCATTTATCAATTGGGCAATGATTTGTATAATTACAGATTTGACTCAGTTCTTGGAAATAAGAATTTTAACAGAGACATTGGTTGTAAAATATTCTTTCCCAATTTTCTACTTCCCTCTTGATCTTGGTTACTTAATCTTAGTCTTGGCCTTGTTTGTACAGAAACTTATCAATTTAATGTAATTGCAATTATCCATTTTGTATTTCATAATGCTCTCTAAATCTTGTTTGGTCATAAAATCTTCCCTTCTCCATATATCTGACAGATAATCCCTTATTCTCCCAGATTGCTTATAGCATCAGCCTTTATGCCTAGATACCAGACCCAGGGCAGCCCCAATCCACAGTGGCCATAACCCATTGCCCAGACTGGCCAGAGCAGACTTCAGGAAAGTGAATCACAAGCAGCTGTGGTGGTTTCCATACTTCTCAACCCACAAACACCAAAGAGAAAGTAAAAACGTTAGTGGGGACTCTGTTGGAAATGGGTGACAGAAGATTGTGGTCCAGCCCCTGCCCTCAGGGTGAGAGATGACAGAGGTATGGTGTCTGCAGCATGGCAACCTCCAGAGAGCCTGGCCTGCAGATCATTCAGAGAGTAATTGCTCTTGCTTTGACCTGCTTGGATCTGGATCATAGTCTTGGGTGGTGTTCCTAGGGTGTGTGGCCAGTGTACCAGAGCTTGGGGTGTCTGTAGAGAGTAAACCTCCTCATAGCTCTGAAAACCTCTGTGAAAACCCCAGCAATTTGGGACATGGCTCTCTGCAAACCAGAAGCAGAGTTCTACTGTGGCAAAGAACTCAAAAGTCCAATAATTGGCTGGCAAGATGAGCAAGCAGAGGAAGCACAATCAGACCATAGTATCCTTTTTGGGGGACAAAAAGGATCAAAACATGGAACCAGAAGAAGTCAATGAAGTCAAAATTCCTGCATCAAAAGCTTCCAAGAAAAATATGAGCTGGTTATAGGCCATGGAGGAGCTCAGGAAGGATTTTGAAAATCAAGTAAGAGAAGTTGAGGAAAAAGTGGAAAGAGAAATGAGAATGATACAGGAAAATCATGAAAAGCAAGTCAACAGCCTGCTAAAGGATACCCCCCAAAATACTGAAGAAAATAACATCTTTGAAAATAGACTAACATACATGGCAAAAGAGGCCCAAAAAGTCAATAAGGAGAAAAATGCCTTAAAAAACTGAATTGCCCATATGGAAAAAGAATTTCAAAAATTCTGTGAAGAGAATAATTCCTTCAAAATTAAATTAGACCAAATGTAAGCTAATGACTTTATGAGAAATCAAGATAGTATAAAAGAGATCCAAAGAAATGAAAAAAAAATAGAAGACAATGTGAAATATTGCACTGGAAAAACAACTGACCTGGAAAATAGATCCAGGAGAGACAATTTAAACATTATTGGACTCCCTGAAATTCTGTGTTGTTGAGGTCATACCTAGTTCTCACCTTCTATGTTGAAAAGGTTCTCCTAGTGATGGAGTTTAGGGCCCCTTGAATTTTCCCACTTGATGAAGCACTTGCCTGAGGCCATAAGCCTTCATTAGCTAGGCCCAAATATCTTGACCTAGCCAATGCCTCCATTGTCCAGCTACTTCCCATCCTTGATCCTATCAAAATATCTATACCCAAATCTATTACCCTTAAACTAGCCAAGCCCTCCATTGTCCATCATCTCCAGGTAGCCTTCAGCTGTTTTCCACTCTTTAGCCCATTCCTGGAGTCTGACCTCAGTACTCAAGGTCCTCCTAAGATTCCTTCTCAAGAACTTTCTCAAACCCTTCCTGTTGGCCACCACCTAGATCCCTCTCACAGTCTTTCCATATATAAGACCCATCTTGCTTCCATGAAAGTGCTGAGATTCAATCTAGAGCAGGTTTGGTCTATGTCAGACTGTTCTAGTCCACCTGTCCAACACAAGTATCAAAAATACTTAGGCTCCTTAAGAGTCTACACATTATGGTGAATCTTTAATAAACTTTTTTTTACTTTATCTGAGATAAGCCTTGAGACAAATTCATTCAGCAGGACCTGGTGTGTTGGTATTTTTGGTCTTGAGCACCCCTAAACCCTAAACCTCAACACTAATTCTGATATCCCTGTTTATCAGCTCTGACACTCCCATGCCTGATATCTTGTGTCTCAAGGTCCCATTGGCTATGAAAATTTGTTGTTGTTGTTGTTGTTTTGTCCTTCATTCTAGAAGGAGGCCATGACATCAGGAAAATGATGCCATGACTTGCAAGTCAACTGGATTTAAGTAAGAGCCTTAAAGTTCTTAATAAACAGTAGCTATCACCTACATTCTGAGGGCCCTTCAATCCTCAGCATCTCATGTTGTTCCATCCTCTCTTCCCTCTATGTAGTAAGGGCTCTCCTGTAACTGACATTCCTCCTTCCAAATGGCCTGACAGGTCTAACACTCTATTCTCTGTGTCATCTCAAACACTAGACATTCTGTATTCCAAGGTCTCTGACAGCCTTGGCATTTTATGCCCTAGGGCACTGCCCTCATCAGACATTTTAGGGTTTTGTTTCTTCCAAGATTTTTGAAAATAATTTTCATTTTATCACTACAAATATCTCAACAATGCAACATTAGAAAAGGGCAAAGGTGATTCCATTCACATCCTGTCAGATTAAAGCCTTACTTTTTAAAAAGATTCTGCAGTCATTGCCAACAATGACATTAGTACTTGTCTCACTACTCTGACTGAAAGAAGGCTTGAATGGTCGAATGCTTTCAAGGAAGACCCTCCCAGTACGCTTGCATTTCAGGGGTTTTTAGCACCCCAAAAGTCAGCAAAGTACTTTGCCAACCTTAAACTGCATTATAAATGCTTCCTGTTATCTATCTTATTGAGGTCTTTCCTTCTATTAAATTCTGTGTTGTTGGGGCAGAGCCAAGTTGGCAGAGTAAAAACAGGAACTCCGCATGGCTCCCACTCCAAATCCCTCCCATACCTATAAAATATGACTCTAAACAAATTTTAGAGCTACAGAAACCACAAAGTGACAGAGAGAAACACATTTCCTGTGGAAGGCAGCTGGACAGGATGAAGGGAAGGGTCTATTGTGCCAGACTAGGAGCCAAACACAGTGCTGCATGAACTGCGCTGAGGCTTGTGGGTGAGGGGTTGATCATGGCTCATGTTCCACTGTGATTCCTTCAGGATTAGCAACTGAAATAATTAATCCACCTGACTGAATTAATTTTAGGAGTACATATTTAGTGTTATGATAGTACAAAACCTTGCTCTTCCTGGCCAACCAGCACACCCCTTATCCCCAACACTCTCCCTGGTGTAAGGTGTTTGGAAATCTTTGATCTCTAGGACATGGATTTGTCTTGACACATTATGGGCTGAATCAACCCTACAGGAATTTTAAAAATGGCTAATAGATAATGAGCTCAAGACTTATTATTCTGTGACTTTTATATTTTTATCAGGTGAGATAAAGCCAGACTTATGCTTGCTTTGTTCTGAATATGATTGTGCTCATGGAATATCAAGCTCCTTTACTCTTTATTTGTGTTGATCTAGATAAAAGTCAAGAATTTCTGTGCCCTGGGAAGCAATGAGTAGAGGCTAAGGGCTCCCCTTAGAAACTCAGTGGTTCACTGAAAAGAAGACTGATGGTAGTGGTGTCTCTAGACCTGTGTTCAGGTCTTGCTTCTTATGCTTCACACCTATATTTCCTTGGGCCAGTCACTTCCCCTCCCTATGTCTCAGTTTGGCCAGCTATAGAATGAGTAGACTGGACTACATGGCCTATGAGGCCTTTGCAGTTCTAAAGCCAGGATCCTTTATCCAGCCTAGTTAAGTGCAGCCTGAAGGATGCCCCACAAGCTCAGAGTAATTCCTAAAGCAACTATGATATGTAATGGAGTTACACAGTTACAGATGGTACCCATAATGTATCTTGGAATGGTAATAATAATACTTAATGTTTCTTCAAGAGAGAGTATGATCTCGCCCTTCATACAGAGGTAGAGTCTAGAGGTACAGAATATTATAAATACGTTCATATCTGGTCACAGTGTGGGTCAGTTAATCTCACTGATTTTTTTTTTCCATCATAAAAAAGATTCTGTTTGGGAGGGGAATAGAAAAAAAAACGACTGGTTTAAAAGTAAAAAAACCAAACAAACAAAGGTAAAGGAAACCAGGCACATGATATACTGAAGACCAGGGTTGGTGTATACTTGGAGTCAGAATGAACATGGGTTCCAATCCCTTATCTGACACTTAATAGATTTGTGACTGTGTTAAGACCTCTGTCCTCTTAGAATGTGTTTCCACACTTGCAAAATAGGAAAGATAACATCTCTAGGGAATCTGTGAGAATCGGCTGACATGATCCATGTGCAGTACAGGCTTGGAATGCCCAACCCCACTCATACTGGCAGGTCCCCAGAGGGCACCTGCTGTGACTCTCAGTGTAGGTAGGTCTGGGGTAGGGGCCATGAGGTGTCAGACCTCATGATGCCTCAACACTGTGTTTCCCCCATGATGTTCAGTCAGTGTCATTTAGTTCACTTGACTTAACTACCTTTCAGAAAATAGTATTGAATATAGTGATAGACTTGGAAATAGATAGAGAGATGAATAAATCAATAAAATTTTAAAACCTCCTACACAAATTTTGTAATGTAAACACTGACCTCTCCTATGGGCTGAGGGGAAAAACAAGAGCCCCTTAAGGATCTATTTAGCATGAGAGCCAGACTCAGGATGTGAGGTTTCCTTGGAAACAAACCCATCTGCATGGCAACTGGTTATTAGAATGAGGTGATGCTGCCCTCATAGATGGTGAATACTTCCTCTGCAGTGACTCAGAGTCTGAAGGGAGGAGCTCCTGCCTAGAGCCTATATTGAAAACTTTTTCTAGAAACTTTGCCAGTACTTTCCTCTGGAATGAAGAGGAGAAATCCAGGCAAAGCAGAATTCAGATGAAGTGTTACAGGAGGAGCAGAGTAACCCTCAATGGACTCCTCCAGGACCCCTCCCCCACCTGCCTTCACCTTCCCAGGAGAGATACACAAACTGACCTCTTAATTCCTTCCTCAGGCCGGTACTGGAATCTCCTCCTGCTGCAGAAGCTTTGCCACCATGATTTCTCCCCTCTGCCCTCTCCCTTCAATGAGGAGCAGACATGGATTGGCAGTGCTCAATTATTTTAGAAGAAAGGTGGAAGAGGAAAGTGGTACTGAAAACATGATGCCTTTATCCTGGGGTCAGTCCTAGGTTATAATAACCCCCAAACTCTGCCCAGGTGAGTTGGAAGAATTCCCAACCCTGTAAAGTGGGACAGATGCTGATTGAGCCCAAACACAGGAGGAAAGGAGAACCAATTGGGCAGGGATGCAGGCCTTCTTCTCCAAGCCCCAAAACAGAGGCCTTTCCCCTGCTGCATCACTGTGAATTAGTGGAGATTACAGGTCAGTGGTAGAGGGATGTGGAAATGGGGGAGTGTATATTTTGGGTGCCTGACCAATCACACTTTCTAAAAAGGTACCTTTCTATCTGCATCATCTAGAAGCCTTATGGAGGAGATTCAGTTTCCTATGTCATCATCCTTCCAGTGTCAAAGTATTGAGTTCCTCAGGAAATTAATTGTTCATGAATTGACTTTTCTCCGAGCCAAGCTACAGGAATGAATACACCAGGCCAGAGAACAGATAGGATTTTTCCATTCCTGGAGGAGTCCATGGCTCTGCCTTGTGGAAACTTGTGGGGATGGGCTGCACTGATCTATCCCCACTTGGCATGGCAGATGTTGCTTAGATTGAAGTCAGACATATCAACTCTCTAAGGCACTTAAGTACTATTCATAGGATTTTCTGATTAAGGATTGTTTCTTTCATTACTTTTGTACCTCCAGAGCCTAGAACTGTGCCTGGGCTATGGTAGGTGCTTAATGAATCCTCTTTGACTCTCTGACTTGGCTTTGATAGGAATGCCTTCCTCTGGTTTTTGGCACTACTTATTCTATGGAAGAGCAGCCTTCTGGCCATAAGAAGACAGGGTGGCTTCACTCAGCATAATCCACCAAAGCTCCCTTGTGCACACCTGTTTCATTCCTATACTAGGGAAGAGAGTGACTGCAAGATAGCTTGGTCTATAGCCCAAAATGTCAAAAAATGGGGGAAAAGACTAACAATAATTCTAGCTTTTTTATGTTGGCAATGACTTGGAATCTGAGGGGATGCCCATCAATTGGGAAGTTGTTGAGGAACATAAGGCATATAAATATATTGAAACACTATTATTCTTTAAGAACTGATAACATGAATTGTTTCATAACAACTTGATAAGACATATGATTTTGATAGACTAAAGTGAGTAGAATCAGGAGAATAATATATAGAAAAATGATATTCTAGTCAGCTTTGGAAAACATAGAAAATACGTTCAAAAAATGACCAACCACAGGTCCTGGAGGCACCATGAGGAACCATGCTATTCTCATCTAGAGAGCTAGCAGTGAGAAATTTGGAAAGCAGACTGAGGCATATTTTTTTGGACATGGCCAGTACAGGGACTTGTTTTGCTTACTATGCTTGTTTCCAAGGAAGAGTTTTGCTTTTTTTATTTCTCAGAGAATAGGGAGAGGTACATGGTATTTCTGAGGAAGGGCATAGGAGCGGTAGAAAATGCATCTGACAACAAAATTGAATTCCAAAAAGTAAAGAGGTCCTTGTTCACAATTTGTTAGTATTTTTTAATTCTATCAAGAAGCATTTTTCCTTAAAAATATAATTCGTCTAACTCTGTAGGATAATCAGTACAGCTTTACCATTACTTCCATGAAGTTCTTCCAAGTCTGATGTTCTATGATTTGAGTCTCATTTGACATTCTTTGTTCCACATCCCTTTGAACTCTGGCATTCCATGTCCTCAGGTCTCTTCCTGCTCTAGCGTTTTTGATTTTTCAGGCCTTGAATTCAGATAAGATTTTGGGTACCTGGGAGCAGCACATTGGGAAAGGATGCCAAGAAGGACCATCTATCTTCAAAATCTCTTTTCTACACAAAGTCGAAGACAAGAGAACCTACTCACAGTTTCTAAAGTCACTATACTCCAACTGGTGTTATGGGACTCTTTGTTCACTTTCAAGATCTCTCTGTGAACCCTTCCTCACACTCTGCAAACAAAAAATATTTCCCTCTCAAGGAGGATGGCTTAAGTAGCCCTAGAGGAGGTCTCAAATAAAACCATAGGTTTTCCACAAGTTTTGTTTTAATTCTTTGAGGTTATGAAATAAGCTACAAAAATGAACATATAAACAATCATTTCTAGAGGACATAAGGTGGAAGGAACTGACTTCTGTATAAGAAAGAATTGGATAGAGAATAAACAGCTTAGGTGCAAAAACTTGCTTACATAACAAACTAATTGCAAAGCAGATAGGACCAGAGATCAATATCTCCAGGAGACAGCCAAGACAGAACAAAATGAAGAGATAGAAATAGATCCTAAAATGTTAGCTATCTCTTCTCACAAACAAAACAACAACCTGGAAGATATGCCAAGGAGAAGTGATTTAAGTCTTATTATTCTACCAGAAAACCTTAAATACACAATCCTGGTTAGCATATTTCAAGAAATTACCGATTAAAATAGCCACAGCTATATGAACCCAAGTGTGAAATTAAAATAGAAAAAACACATTTGTCAGCTCCTCACAGAAACCTCATATTGTAAACTCCAAAAAAATTCAAAATCAAAATTTCGAGTCTCTAATTAAAAAAAGAACTACCAAAAAGAAAAAAAAGGAAGAGAACCTATATTAATGTGCCACGGTTAGCATCAATGAAGATCTGATAGCTACCTTTGGAAAGGATGAGAGAGATTTGAAGATTATATTCCAAAAGGTAGAAGCTAAAGCAGAACAACTTATTATAACTTAACTAGTATAACAGTGTATAGTATAGGGATGAGGGGAGGGAGACAAATGTAACTTTAATAAATGGAAGGGAGTAAGGAATTATTAAGCATCTGCTCTGTGCCAGGCACTGTGCTGTGTGGTTGTGGTTTGTCCTTCATTCTTGAAGAGGACCATGACATCAGGAAGATGATGCTATGATTTACAGACGCAGTAGTTTTGAGTGAGGGATAGCTGAACAAAGTCACCATCCTCACTTTCTCCTCCAGAGCCATCTGCGTCCAGTGGCCAGATATAGACCAACACAACTGGAGATGGTGCAGCAGGTACTGTGCTAGTACATTTGAAATATTATCTCATGTTGTCATCCCAACCACCCTGTAATACAGGGGCTAATACAGAAGAGGAGAGAAGACTTCCAGATATTCATGATGAATATTCCACTCTTCAGTAAATGCTTTGAATCTAAAACATCGGAGTCAACAGAAACATTGACAAATATATGCTTTTGAACATATGGAAAGGATTATGTGGTGAAGTATTCATTTCCTCATAAAGGAGAAAACACAAGTCCCTTCAGGATACTTTTTTCCTCAAAGGTCCAAGAAGGAATAGATAATATGGAGAACTTGAGGCTAGTTTGAGTATATTTTGACTACACTGAAAAATAAAAGATTAAGGAAAGGGAAAGAAGTAGCCTCGGGAAGAAAGAGCTGTGAAGGAAGAACTCACTATTTCACATAATCAAGGGGAGTGAGAAGACTATACAAATGTGAAGTGGGTAGACTACCATCATTTTTAATCTGAAATAAGTGGGGATTAAATAAATCCATCTATGCATGTACAAAAGATACCCACAGACTGAATTTGCTATTGTCATACATGAACTTCAGGCCACCTTCCTGCTTGTCTCAAGCCCCTGCTGCCCCTAATCCAGCCTTTGCTCTCACCTCCTAGGAGTTTCACGTATTGGGCTTCAGTGACTTTTCCTTGCTAGTGACTAGACTACATGTAAGCCATGGGCCATGAGGCCATCAACCACATCTACAAGAATACTGTGTTCATCTTCTGTCAAGTGGAAGTTAACTGTTGGAAAGATCCAAACAATTACTTGGGAGGAAAAAACCCTTACAATCCCTTGCAGCTGGCAAAAGAATTTAAATACAAAACACTTTGGGGTTGCTAGGTGGTGCAGTGAATGGAACACGGGCCCTGGAGTCAGGAGGACCTGGGTTCAAATACAGCCTCAGACACTTAGCACAAAACTAGCCCTGTAACCTTGGGCAAGTCACTTAACCGCAATTGCCCTGCCTTCCCCCCCCCCTCAAAAAAAGGAATAAAAATACAAAACACTTTAAGCTTGATGTTATCTGAACGTCTCAAAACCAACCATGAGGATATTATTTTTTATCCAGATAATTAACATTCATTGAAACATGGCTGTCTCAATCCTATTATTGCTAGACTGGAAGAGAACCTCCTGATAGAGTTCTAGGAATATGAACAGGAGAGACCAGCGAAGATGGCAGAGGAGCAGGGAGAGGAACAGGCAATCCCGGCCCCACAGCTGCACCACAAAGTCATACAAAGTGCTCCAGACTGAGTAGTGAACGGGAAATACAAGAACAAATGCACAGTGAGTCATTTACCAACTCATGTCAGGATAAGTCAGGTCAGACTGACATGTATGGGGAAAATGGAGAAAGACTCTTGCCATTATTAAAGTATGTGGATCTTTGTGAGGTGGGGGCCCAGTTAGGCCCTGGGCATAGCTGTGCACCAATTGATGGGCATCCCCTTAATTTCCAATTTTTTGCCACCACAAAGAGAGCTGCAATAAATATTTTTGTACATATGTATCTTCCTTCCACTTCTATGATCTCTTTGGGATACAATCTTAGAAGAGTGGTTGGATCCGTTCACAACTCTACTAACTGCATTACTGTTATAATTTGTCCACATTCTCTCCAGCACTTGTCATTTTCCTGTTTTGTCATCTTAACCAATCTGACTGGTGAGATGCGGTACCTCAAAGTTGTTTTGATTTTCATTTCCTGAATCAATACTAATTTGGAGCATTTTTACATACTTGTACATATGTTTAATTTCTATCTTTCAAAATCACCTGTTCATATCCTTTGACCATTTATCAACTGGGAAATAACTTGTATTCTTATACATTTGACTCAATTCTATGTGTATTTATTTATTTATTATTTATTTTTAATTGATAAAATTTATTTTCTTCTTTACATCATTCATTTCCACGAAATTTTGAGTTACAAATTTTCTCCCTGTCTTTCCCCTACCCCGAACCCCCAAAAAGAGATCCCATTGTGAAGCCCCTCCCCTGATCTGCTCTCTTTTGTGCTTTCCACCAACACCCCTCTAAATTTCTGGTAGGGCAGGGAGGGTCTCCCTACCCCAATCCCTGTATATCTTAATTCCCAGTTGCATGTATTGTAGAGCTTTAAATTCTAGATTCTTTCAGTTCCGCCCTAGTCACACACCCCCACTGGAAGGACAAACAATTTGAAACAGGCTGTACATGTGTAGTTACACAGGACATCTCCACAGTGGACATATTGTGAGGGGTTGATTATATGTCCCTCCTTCTTATCCCCGCCCCGGTTCTGTTCTATACCCTGTCCCTTTCCCTTTACTGAAGTGTGTACTTCCAGCAACCCTCCCCCAAACCCTGCCCACCCCTCCATTTTCCCGCCTCTCATCCCCATGCCCCCTACACTCCTGTGTGGCATGATACCCTGTTCAGAGTTTATGTCATTCCTTCCCTAAGTCAAATTCAATGAGAGTGAATGAAAGTAAAGTTGTAACAGTTACCCCTTGCCTCTTCTTTGTTTTTAAATTTTAAAATTTGTGTTATTGTTTACATCATTCATTTTCATGACATTTTGAATTACAAATTTTCTCCGCATCTTTCCCCTGCCACAACCCTAAAACAGCAATCCCACTGTACAGTCCCTCCCCTGCTCTGCTCTCTTACTTTCTGGTAGGGCAGGGAGGGTCTCCCTATCCTGACCCCTGTATATCTTAATTCCTAGTTGCAGGTCTTGCAGAACTTTAAATTCTAGATTCTTTTGATTCCTCCCTTGTCCCCCACCCCCACTGGAAGGACAATCAAGTCAATACAGGCTGTGGATGTGTGATTATACAGGACATCTTCATAGTGGACATATTGTGACAGTGATCATC
>JAQQSW010015634.1:0-11844 GCA_028646575.1 Pseudocheirus occidentalis | reverse complement strand
CCCAGGGCCTGAGCCGGCTGGGGTTTCAGCCGCGGGTCCCAGACTGCTGTGAAGAGCCCCGCCTGCTGCACTGCCTGTAGTGCTTTCTGTCTTGTGGAGAGTTTTGGAGCTTGAAAATCTGTTTAGCGTCCCATTTTATGAGTTTTTTAGCATGTTTGTGTGGGAGCTGTGGTGCTTTGCTGCTTCTACACCACCATCTTGGCTCCGCCCCCTGGTTTGCCTGATATTGATGAAAATTTCAGTCAACCATTGACAGGGGAAGTAATCAATCAGTAAGCAGTTAGTAAGCCCTTGCTGTGTGCTAGACATTGGCCTGCTTCCTAGGATATGAGCAGAAAATGAAACAGCCCCAGCTGTGAAGGATCCAGCATTCCCTTGCAGGCAGAGAGGGAAGGTGTGCTAAGTATGGTTATAAAGTAATGGCCAGGGAAAGAATTAGTAACTGAAATCATAAGGAAAGACTCTTGTAGAAGGTGACATTTGTCCTGAGCTTCAAGGAAACCTGGGATTGTGGTGAGGAAAGAGCCCTGTTCAGATACAGGGGGCGGCTGTGCATGGAATCCGGGGATGGAGCATTATATGTAAGTGTCCACAAGTAGGCTGACTGGACCGTTGGATGTGGAAAGTAATGCACAAGAACACAGAGGAATGCATGGAAAGGCCAGAAGGGTGTTACGGGCATCACCTGCTCAAACGAGGATTTGGGTTTTGTTCCTAGAGTCTGCGGAGAGTCATTGGAGTTGTGTGTGTGTGCATGTGTGTGTGCATACGTGTGTATGCATGTGTGGGTATGTGTGTGTTATGGACATAGCCACGGACACACTGTCTCCCTTGCTGGCCTGTGAGCTCTTTGAGATCATGGGCTGCCTTCTCTGGATCCTCTGTGCATAGCCTGGGGCCTTGTACACAGTAGGTGCTAAATGAATGCTTACTGACTAATTCTTATTATCAATAATAAAGAACATGGCAAAAACTCCACAGACAGGGAAAGCGTTCCTAACGTTCTCGGGCCCCTGTTTCTGGGATTAGCATACCAAAGTCACACTCCATAGAATTCTAACAGCCCACATGGGAATAAAAACCCTCTGCCCTTCCTTAGCACTCACATGAGAGGTGTGCAAAATTGCTTCCTTCCCATCCTGTCCATGGAGAAGGTTCCCCATCCAAGAGGGCTTGTCCTCAGAGGCACCCACTTCCGATGAAGGAGAAAATGAGACTCCATGAGGAACAGATGGGTTTCTGTGGGACTGTGTGCCCAGTGGATAGAGATTTGGCTTCATAGTCATGAAGACATGGGTTCGAGTCCTCACATTGACCCATGCTGATTGTGTGGTCATGAGCAAGTGACTTCCCCTGGAAATGCAGGTTGTAGAATCTTAGAGTTGAAAGTAGCCTTGGCCAGGGCATCTGCACAGGGCTCCCTTCTATAACAACCCTGCCAAGCAGTTGGGCAGCATCTGCTTAAAGCACCTGAAATGACAGGAGAGCTGCCTCCTTGTGAAGAGAGAGTCAGTAGAGATTTGGGTTCAAATCCTAGCTTCTAATGCTTACTGTATGTGTGACTAGGAGCATATCACTTGACTTTTTATGATCTTCCATCTCCCCATTTGCAAAATGGGAATCATAGTGCTTATGTGGGCCCCTCAAGGAGAGAGAAGCTACTGCCTTCCCCTTGTGAAGTGCCCCCTTCTGTCCCTGGGCAGGTGTAAGAAAAGTCCTTCCCTGTAGCCAGGTGCTTATTGATTGAGGAGAGGAGACTGAGACCCAGAGAAGGGAAGGGACTTTCCCCGAGCCACACAGCACAGCAGACCTGAGATTCAGGCCAAGGTCCTCTGACACCAGGTTTTGTGGTCTTTCTGTGGCAGACCCAGGGCCGAGGGTAAAGTGACACAACTTTTGCTGTATAAAGAAAAAACCTCCCAGCCTAGAGGGCTGCCCACAAGTAGTCAGTAGGTAGTGAGCTCCCCATAGCTGAAGTCGGTGCATAGAGACTGCAGGATTACTTGTCAGAGATGCTGCAGAAGGCTTCCTGCTTAGGAATAACCTGGATTAAATTACCTCTGAGCTCCTTTCTAACCCAGAGGTGGGTTAAAAACAGCCCTTGTTGCTATGATATTTCCTCAGGTCATAAAGATATCAAGTGGAAATGCTGGAATTTGAACCCAGGCCCTGTAACTTTACTTTTGGTGCATGCCATTGACTTTCCAATTTATCCTTGCAGTAATTTTTTGCTTTGTCTCAGATTAAAATTAACTTACATTCTCTAGGACCAGAGAAAACAGCATACTCACATGGTGGGCACTAGATGGTAGCCAAGGGGAGTGTCCAAGCTCTCCATATGTACTTTGCAAGGTAGATTGTTGAGTCTCATTGACTGAGCACCCTCCATGCCACCATCTGTCACTGGGTTCCCTGTCATGGCCCCAACCTGACTCTCAGATTGATTGCTATCTGTTTTCCCCCAGGAAGCCTGCCTTATGAGTACAAGATCGTGATTGCTGGGAACCACGAGTTGACCTTTGACCAGGAGTTCATGGCGGACTTGATCAAGCAGGACTTTTACTATTTCCCTTCCGTGTCAAAGCTGAAGCCAGAGAATTATGAGAATGTGCAGTCCCTCCTGACCAACTGTATCTACCTCCAGGACTCGGAGGTGACTGTGCGGGGATTCCGGATCTATGGCTCCCCATGGTAAGCAAGCCCCTTCCTGGGCACCAGCTCATCCTTTGTCCTTCACTGTTGTCCTTGTCAAACCACCATTGTCTTGTGGAAGGGAGCATAAGAGAATGAGCTTTAGGAGGGAAATGGTATCTGTCATGTCAGTGGGTGCTGTGTGACTCCTGCCCGGTTATAAGCTGGTGATGGAAACAACAGTAGTGTGGCCATTTCTGATAAGCTGGGACCTAGTGATGAAATCTGGGGAAAGAAAGGATGGAGTCAGGCAGGGAGATCCCAGACCTCTGAGAAATAAGACAGCAAGGACACGTCTACTTTCTAAGAAGTTTCTCGAGTCCTGTCATGTTCTTGAGTCCTGACACACACACGTAGAATGTCACACAGTCAGCCTGTTAGCCTCTAAGGACCCTCGACACAAAAAGGCACAGCCAAGCACAGATGGTGAGAGGGGTTCCCAGGTGTCCATAGTTCAGCAGAGCCAGGAGGGGCTGAGCATCCCTCTGGCTAGGCCCTGGCCAGGCCTCCCTGGAGTCCTGCTATGTTGTGTTCTGGGGCCCCCATTTGAGAAGTGATGTATGTGGAGGGCAGCCAGGATGGGGAAGGGCCTTTAGACTGTATCCTAGGAAGAGCGGTTGAAAAAAGGAAAGTTTATCTAAGAGAGAAGAGTGGTCTCAGATGATAGCCACATTCATGGAGAAGAGTCAGCAAATGGTGGGAGGTGCGTTCCTGGCAGCCAGCAAGTGGTTAATAAATGCTTGTTAAACTCACTGTTTCACAACCTCTGCTTGGTCCCAAGGGGCAGAATTGGGCTCCAGGGCTATGAGTCAGGGCGGGGCTCAGAGAGCTCCTGGGGGAGGGGGAGGCCATCCAGGCTGGCTCAGCTGCTGTGTCTAGGGGATTCTTCGAGGGATTCCCCAGGCCCTAGTAAACATCATCCTCCCCTTCCAGGGCTTTTCCCCTCACTGGGCTGGGGGCAGACTGTCTGCCCCTCATAGCAACCTCACTACTCTAGTTAATAGATTCAGAGGCAGGAGACAAGCAGCCCGTGCTGGTTCTGGATGTAGCATCGATGTTTGCTTTCTGCTACAGTTATTTATAATGCACATTAATTATTAAGCTGGTTTACTGCAGATTGTCTGGAGGCCTGGCTTTCAAACACCTTGAGCTAAACCTGTTTTCCCCCAACTGGGATTCTGAAGAAGCCTGGCCTTCCATACCAGTCAAAGGGGGTTTCCACGAAGATGTGGATCATATTTCCTCTAGAAAATGAGATTGTGTGTGATCAGATGGCACCTATGGTGTGGCCTATGGGCAGAGATTGGCCTTCAGACCCTCACTCTGTCACTTCCTGAGTGACCTGGAGCAAGTCTCCTCTCTGGGCTAAAATGGAGTGATGGGTGTGACTGACCTCCCAAATCCCATCCAATTCTGGAGTGTGGCCTCATGGGAAAAGCTCTGGTTCTAGTGTTTGAAGTGGTGGTGGTGGTGGTGGTGGTGGTGGTGGTAGTGATGGTGGTGGTGGTGGTGGTGGTGGTAGTGATGGTGGTGGTGGTGGTAGTGATGGTGGTGGTGGTGGTGGTGGGGGTGGTGGTAGTGATGGTGGTGGTGGTGGTGGTGGTGGTGGTGGTGGTGGTGGTGCTCAGTCATGTCTCAGTCTCTGTGACCCCATTTGGGGTTCTCTAGGCAAAGATACTAGAATGCTTTGTGATTTCCTCCTCCAGCTCATTTTTACAAAAGAGTGTACTAAGGCAAACATGATGAAGTGACTTACCCAGGGTCACACAGCTAGTGAGTGTCTGAGGCTGAATTTGAGCTAAGATCTTTCTGACTCTTTCAGACCCGCATTGTAGGACATGTTAGGCATATGACAAATCTCTTCCCATTCCTGGGTCCTGGTGTCCTTTTCTCGAAGATGAGGGATCTGATGAGATGATCTCTAATCACCCTTGGGGCGATCCACTTAAAATTTTAATCGTGACATCCTTCCTATGTGAAATAATGGGAGGGGAGCCCTTTTTGTGCACGATCTCTCTGGAGTCAACACCAGCTCTGCTGGTGGGAGGCAGCTGCTCTTGCTGTCTCCATCCCCAGATGGGATCCCCCTGCTCAGAAGCAGCAGGAAAGAAAGCCAGATCCTCTGCTTCCATATTCAAGTCAACAAGTCTGGACTCAGGCATAGCTCAACAAGTCCTTGAACTCAGAGCAAGTTACAAGTCTCTGGATTTGGACATCTGCTCAAGAATCCATTAGACTTGGCCATCCACAGGGTCTTTGAATATGGAATGTCAAAGTTGGGAGGGCCTTAGAACAGGGAAGGTCAGAGCTGGGAGGACCCTTAAGAGTAAGGAGTATCAGAGTTGGGAGGGAGTTTAAAGCAGGCAATGTCAGGGCTGAGAAGTGCCTTTAGAACAGGGGATTTCAGAGCTGGGAAAGGCCTCAGAACAGAGAATGTCAGAACTGGGAGAGAGCTTAGAACAGGGAAGGTCAGAGCTGGAAATTCCTCTAGAATACAGACCACTGAGACGTACCACCCCTCCTCCCCTAGTTATTTGCTGTTTCTCCTTTCTGTGCACTATAATTTTGGCCC
Source organism: Pseudocheirus occidentalis (assembly GCA_028646575.1). NCBI lineage: Eukaryota > Metazoa > Chordata > Mammalia > Diprotodontia > Pseudocheiridae > Pseudocheirus > Pseudocheirus occidentalis. Next base: position 6,581 of record JAQQSW010015634.1, on the reverse strand, counting down.
AAATGGACTCTTCTGTGCCTTTGTCATCCCCTGGCAGCCCCTTTGCCTTTGTGTAGGCTCTTCTCAGGGCCTACAATGCACTCCCTCTTCATGAGCCTCTTAGAATCCTTAGTGAGTGTCCTTCAAGACCTAGGTCCAGGGCCAGGAAATTTTCCCTGATCCTCCTAAGGGCTAATTCCCTTTCCCTTTCCCCTTAATTGTCTAGCACTACCATAGTGCGCACAATGTGTCTCCCACCCCCTCCCAGGAGAATATAAGCTCTTGAAGGGCAGGGACTGTTTTGTGTTTGTCTCAGGGCTTGGCACATAGTAGTGACCCAATTAATGTGGACTAGATTGAGGCTACCTCAATCCCCTGCCTTTTCAGGACTTATCATCCAGGAAAGTATCAAAAAACCTAAAATAATCATAGAAACTAAAACATGCAAGTTACCAGCTGAGACCCCAGATAAATTCTCCCCCCTGCAGGCTCAGCTTCCTCGTCTGTAAAACAGGACACTTGAATGACCCCTTTAAGCTGGAAGCCCGTGGGAAGACTGGAAAGGAGGAGGTCACTTCACCTGGGAGACTGAGGAGAGGCTTCCAGAGGCAGTGGCTTAGAAAGAAGGACGCTCTAGAAGCAGAGAAGCTCGGGAGCAGAGGTGTGAAGGCAGGGAAAAAAATAGAGTTAAAGATCATCCCAGGAGAGGAGCCCTTGGAAGGCTAAATAGCCTAAATTTCTGCCTTCCTGACTCAGTTGTGATCACAGTGGATGGAGCCTCTTTGTTTCAGGAAATGTGGCCCTGCTCAGCCATCCTGCTGGAACCAATGGTCTGCCAGGGATGGCAAAGGAAAATGGGCCTGTTTGTTATTTTCAGATTGATGGGAAGCCTATTGCCCTGAAGATCACCATTAATAAGATGAAAAATGGAGATTAGTCAAGATGGGGAGATCATATGGGAACAGAATGGGAAGGATCACGTCCCAGTCACGGCAAAGGCTTCAGCAACAGCTGAGTAATGTGCTGACCAGCGATGACAGACAGCCCCGACGCTGGGGACGGATGGCTCCACATTAAGGCTTTCCCTGAAAAGCATTGTTGCCTCTGTCTCCAACATTCTTCACTTATTCAGCCTCATTTTTTTCTGTTTCTTTTGCTTAGTGTCAATTCCAGGGAGATGGAATATTAAAATCTTGGGGCTGGAAGAGACCTCTGAAGGCATCTCATCTAACCCCTTACCCAGAACAGAGACTCTCCTGCTACAGCATAACCAACAAAGAGTTATCTAGTAATTACGGGACCTCACTACTTGTGATCTGTTAGGAAGTTTTTTCCCTAGGTCATACTCATCTCTCCCTCTCTAGACCTTCTTACTGTTGTTCCTAGATTCTTTCTGCTACTCTCTGGAACAATATTTGAACACCTGCAATGACAGGGAGCTCACTATCAGAGAGAAAAGGTCCTCAAAGCAGATGCTGTAGATGAATCAAGTGCATTTCTGACCACAAAAAATGCAGTATGATTCAATAAATATTTCTGACATATTCAAGGTCAAGCAAACATGAGGATAGTCTCTAGCATGGTGTATAGACTCCCTGAAGTGAACTTTGGGGATGCCATGGAAAATAGTCACATAGATGGATTGCCATCTACATCACTGGAGGAAACAAAAATTAATGAAATCACAGATACTTTGGGATATTTGAATATAGGCAAAGTACAATGATAGGCCTGAGGAATATGCAAAAGTTCAATGAGGTTGTGTCCCTGACATCAAAGGGATGCAAACAAGTCTCACTGTATCAACCTCCCCTTCCATCTTTGATCAGGTCATGTCTCTGTGCCTCAGTTTCCCCCCTCTGTAAAATGTGACTAACAGGGTGGACTAACTGGCCCCTGAGGTCCCTTCCAGCTCCAAGTCTGTGATCTGGAATGGAAGATGACCAGAATTAAGAACTGGAAGGGGAACAAGGAATGGCCATGCAGGTTCCCATCATTTGGGGCATGGTGGCAAATATTTCCACCACATTTTAATGCTTTCCCCAAAGCCCTGTAGGGAGAGCAGCAAGCTGTCCCATCCCTGGTTTACAAAGGAGGAAGCTAAGTCTCAGAGAAGCTAGGTGACCTTGCCAAGCTCCCACAGCTAGTAAGTATCAGAGGTAGAATTTGAACCCTGGCCTTCTGATTCCAAGGTCAGCATTTCAAAAGTACCCAAAGGGGAGCAGGAATTTAGGGCCATAGGTCAGGATCTGGAAGACATCTGAGGTCTTCAAGTCCAGTCCTCTCATTTCACAGATCTAGACACTAAGGCCCAGAGAGGAAGAGAGCTGCTAGTAGTTGAAATAAAACTGGGACTGTAGGAATCAGTGGGTCTTGAATGCCAGAGCAAGGAGCTTGTAGGATATACACATTGTTTCAGAGCAGAGCTTCTACTACCAGGGCCCCACTATCTTAAAGTGGAGAGGGGAGATGCCAGCCCTGTCTTTTCTCTAGGCATGTGCCCAGGCTGGGGAAGGATGTGGAGCCATTGATGAGAGCCTAAGTTGTCCACACCTCCAGGATGGGGCCAAGCCATCTGGTGCGGCAGTTGCTTGCAACCGGTTCCTTAAGGGCTTGTCTCTGGTTTAGGTGAAAGACACCAGCTCACAGTGTCTGGTCCCAATTAGCCAGAGACTCTAGACATACCGCCCTTTGGTAGAACAGAGCCCCAGGCCAAAAGGCAGCCAGGCACATGCAGTCTTGGAGCCCCTCCTTTGTACAGACCCTCCCTCCCCTTTCTTTCATTAGGCTGGCATCACTGCCCAGAGGCTGTTGAGGTATCTTGCCTCCAAAGCAGAACCCACTTACCCAGACTGATGGGTACTCAGCCCCCAAGATGCCAGAGATAATTAGGGAGGGATCTCCCTGGCAAAGTCAGCCTTGAGCCACTCCAGAGCACAGCATGCAATGAGAGGCAATTATTCTCCCTTCTTTGGGCATCCCCGAACCCCTCCTTGCCAAGCTCAGCCCCTTCCAGGGAGCTGTGGCAATCTGCTTGCCCCCAGGCAGGAAAACTCAGGCTTTTGTTAATAACTAGTGAAATCTTCCTTCATAGTTTGACTATAGGCCCTGGGTAAGATATGGGACCCTGTCTCCGCCAGCCCAAATGGAACTCTGCTCTCCAGTTACAGGATATAAGCTCTCTCCAAACTCTGACATTCCCTGTTCTAAGACTCCTCCTAATCTGTTCTAAGGCCCTTTCCAGCCCTGACATCCCTTGTTCTAAAGCCCTTCCCAGCTCTGACTTTCTGTATTCTAAAGTCCCTCCCAGCTCTGACATTCCACGTTCTGAGGTCCCTCTGACATTTTCTAGTTCTAAGTAAAGGTAGAACAACCCCAAAGATCAGTGGTATTTGGGAAGAGCTGGTCTTTTATATTTAGAAGCAAAAGAGAAAGCAAGAAACCTGGCTGGAGTCCCAGCACCCTGGGCCTGTGTATGCCTCACAGTGAAGGCCTTTCATTAGCCTGAACTAAGGCAGGTTAAAGATAATGAGTCTGACCACCTTTAGCCACCCATTTCTCTCTCTGAGGCCTTACCCAGACCCTACTCCCAGGAAGTCTTTTTCTGGGAGACTAGACTTAGACACCAAAAGCTTGTTCAGCTTTGTAAACTGAGGCAAATCTCTGGACTACAAATAATACTCCAAAATCTCCTTGAGTATTTAGCCAACAAACTGACTGAAACCATATTTTGTCATGGACAAAGCTGACATCCTCATATGCCCAGACTGAATAACATTGATCCATAAATGTCTAAGAAGAACTTTTGAACTTTTGGTGTCCTCCCTCCAAAAGCTTCATGGAAAGCCAGTGAAAGAAATCAGCACCTCGTGAGAGCAGGATGCCTGTCATCCCATCATCCTGTCTGCAACCGGAGTCAAGGTAGAGGTGCTCTCAGGCAGCCTCGAGAAGATGAGCCAGTCTTCCAGCCCTTCTCTCCACCTGGGTAACTGTCCTCGAGTCAGTCAACTAGCACTCAATAATGTTTCTTCTGAGAAACATTAAAGATAGAATTAACAATAGGAAGGCAACTTGTCCTGTGATAGCTTCTAGCTGAACTCCATCAAAAGAAAAAAAGGAATAAGCATGTTTCTCTGAGTGCTTCAAGGTTATATAAGCTCTCGTCCCCTGCTGCCGAGTCAGTCCTCAGGGATGGCCCTCTCCTAGAGGTGCAGCTTCCCCTTGATTGTCCTCTCAGAAGTCCAGGTGACGAAGCCTCAAAGGGTGTGACTAGGTGTCCTCACCAATCCCAATAAGATTCCCATGTAGCCTCATTTCAGTTCTTCCAAAAAATTTTCACGACTGTGCTTTGACTAAGGACTATCCAGTTTAAAACTGAAGACACACTTTGATGGACCAATTGATTCTGTAGAGGTGCCAAATCTCCTGGTGAAAGTGTCTTATAGTTTAGTTATTTGAAATGGGCTGGAGTGATTGATAAATTCAATGGATCCCAACCTTTACACCTCCATCCCAAGCTAGAGAAGAATCAGAGGATCCATCAGATAGAAGAAGGGACAGGTTTTGGATCCCGGAGTTCCCATCAGTCAATCAGTGGAAGGATCCCTTCTGGGACCTCTCTGCCAGGTAGGCATCCAATAAGAAATTAAGTAATGGTCTGCAAAGCCCCTCCTCTACGCCAGCCACTGGTTTAGGTAATGTTGATACAAAAACAAAAACAGGGAACTTACATTCTATCAAATCAGCATACATAAATACTTACAAAGTAATACCAAGGAATTTGAAAGTGGAGGGAGTGATATTTCATCTTTAAAAAAAAATTTTATTGATTCTTTTTTAAAAAAAGCATTATTTGTCCTTCTCCTCCCCCAATAAAAGCTTCCCTAGTAAGATGAGTACAATTAGTCAAAACAAATCAACCCATTAGCCCTATAGGAAAATGTGTGCCCCATTCTGCACCTGTAGCCCACCACCTCTGTTAAGAGGCATCAAGCATGCTTCACCATCAGTCTTCTGAAGTCACAGTTGGACACTGCCCTGATCCGAGTCCTGCAGTCCCTCAGCACTGGCTCCCTTTACATTGTTGCCATCGTAAGATGGGCATTTTTAAGCAGCTTCCCAGACAGGGCTAGGGAAGCTTCCTTTAACAAACATCATGCTTGGCTAAGGAAAGCTCCTTTGAAGCTTGCAATAGGCCACTGACCTACCAGCAGTATCCTGGCATTATTTCATTAGTCTTCTTCTGGCCTACAGAAGATGAGCCCCATTTCTCCTCCCTGGTCATGGTGCAGGCGCCTACATTTCCCTGTGGTTTTCGCTGAAAGTTGACATGTTGTACCTCATCTGGATTCTATTTCTTGTTTCCTCCGGATGCTGCTCGGTCTTCAGAAGCTTTTCTCAAAGCTCCAAGGGGTACAGTCTCTCCCACGTCCCCTGGTAAGGCTTGGTAATGATTCTCTTCAAAGACTTCCAACAGGTTGATGAGGCTGGCTCTTGCCTTGAATATTTATTCTGTCTTGGGCCTCTGGCTTTGTACCATGAGTCTGTCCTTTCTTCCATCCCCTAAGACCCACGTGGTCCCTCAAAATAGTTGCTGAAAACTTTCTTGCCGAGCAGATGACTAAGTCCTTGGTCCTTGGTTTTCCTAGTTGCTTGGAGAGCATCCCCCAAGGCGCTTTAAATAATGACAACCCTGGGGAATATTTGTGTAAGTAATCTTCCCAAATAGGCTCTTTCAGCATGTTTCCAATTAGCAGGCCGCCTTGCTCCTTTCAGATTGTAAGGAATTCAGCTCAGTTCCTGAGCAGGGCACAGAGGTCCCAGCTACCACCTCCAGAATGGCCCAAACACGGCAGTCCAGGCAGCTTAGGGAATGAATCTGAGGGAAAGAAGAGGTCAAGGAAGCAGTCGGTGGTTTGGGTTGATAACAAGAAAGTTCTAAGGATCAATCAATCGTCGAGCATTTTATTAAATGCTTGTTGGGCCAGGCAATATTCGAAGCCCTGAGGCTACCAAGAAAAAGCAGAGCCGATCCCTCCCTCAAGGAGCTTACACTCTAATGGGGTCATGAACAATAGGGTCTAACTGAACAATAGCTTCCTATTGAGCTGAAATCTGCCCCTCTTTGAGGCAGCTGGGGGTGCCCAGAGCACTGGGTTGGGAGTCAGATTTGCCCTCCTGCCTAGCAGCCCTGGGCCCTGGGGCAAATCAGTTGATCTCTGCCTGCCTCAGTGTCTCCAACTGTAAAATGGGGATAATAAGAGAACCTACCACCCAGGGTTGTTGTGAAGATGAAATATGTTTGTAAAGTGCTTTGAAACCCTTAAAGCTGTATACAAATAAATGCTAGCCATTATTGCTTATAAATTTATCCTCCTCAGATGATGAAGCTCAGACTTGGCTGTGCAGTAACAAAGACAGTACTCTTTCACCCCTACTGTCCAGCCTTTCAGTGCTGAACTCACTATTGTATCTGCCCTCTGATCTCACTCCTCGCTCCCTTTTCTTTCCTTCCCTCTCTGCTCTGTCTCTCTCTCTCTCTCTCCCCCCCCTTCTCTTTCTATCTCCTTCCCTCCCTCCCTCCCCTCGTCTCTCTGTCTCTT
>JAQQSW010015633.1:0-11844 GCA_028646575.1 Pseudocheirus occidentalis | reverse complement strand
TACCTTCTCATACTTCTTGTATTCGAATATCAAATTTTCTTTTCAGTTCTGTTTTTTTTTCAGCAAGATTGTTTGAAAGTCCTCCACCTCACTGAATGACCATATTTTCCGCTGGAACATTATACTCAGTTTTGCTGGGTAGGTGATTCTCAGTTTTAATCCTAGCTCCCTTGATCTCTAGAATATCATGTTCCAGGTGTTTCGATCCCTCATTGTAGAAGCTGCCAGATCCTGGGTTATCCTAATTTTGTTTCCACAGTATTTAAATTGTTTCCTCTTGGCAGCCTGTACTACTTTCTCCTTGGTCTGGGGACCCCGGAACCTGACTATAACATTCCTAGGAGTTTTCTTTTGGGGATCTTTTTTGAGAGGTGATTGGTGAATTCTTTCAAGTTCTATTTTGCCCTCTGGTTCTAAAATATGTGGGCAATTTTCCTTGAGAATTTCTTCAAAGATGATTTCTAAATTCTTTTCTTGATTGTAGCTTTCAGGTAGTCCTATAATTTTTTAATTGTCTCTGCTGGATCTATTTTCCAGGTCAGCGATTTTTCCACTGAGATATTTCATATTGTCTTCTATTTTTTTCATTTCTTTGGATCTGTTTAATAGTATCTTGATTTCTCATGAATTCATTTGCTCCACTCTTATTCTGAAGGAATTATTCTCTTCAGAAATCTTTTAAGATTCTTTTTCCATCTGGCAAATATGACTTTTTAAGACATTTTTCTCCTCATTCACTTTTTTGGCCTCTTTTGCCATTTGAGTTAATCTATTTTTTAAGATGTTCTTTTCTTCAGTCAGGTTGTTGACTCTCTTTTCATGATTTTATTGTATCATTCTCATTTCTCTTACCAATTTTTCCTCCATTTCTCTTATTTGATTTTCAGAATCCTTCTGAAGCTTATCTGTGGCTTGTAGGCAATCTTCATGTTTCTTGGAAGCTTTTAGTGTGGGAGTTCTGATGGTGTTGTCTTCCTCCCCTTCCATGCTTTGATCCTTTTTGTCCCCCAAAAAAGGATTCTAGAGTTTGATTAGTGTTCTTACTTTGATTCCTTTGCCTCCTCATGTTGCCAGTGAATTATTTGACTTTTTTTTAGCTCCATGGAGCTCTGCTTCTAAGGAAGAGAGCTCTGTCTGAAATTGCTGGGGTTTTTGCAGCTGCCACAGCTATTAGGTGGCTCCTGTAGCCCCCACCAGCTTTGGTTCACTGAAAACGCACCCCAGGACCACCACCCAAGACCACGATCTGGATCTAGGCCACTCAATGCAAGAGCACTTAGCCTCTGAAGGATCACTTGGTCCCACTGCATTCTGCAGGCCGGGAGCTCTGAAGCAGCTAAGTGTAGGTGGCAGCAGGGCCACTGCTTCTGCTGCTTCCCTGCCCTGGAGGCAATCTGGCCAGACGACTTTTCTCCCTCAGATTTAACTGAGTTCCATTGACCTTTCACTTAGTCCTTATTTCTTCTGGCTTTATAAATCTGGAAACTGCTGTCATTGATCTACTCCAGCTTCTGCACATCCTGGCCATCCTGTCACCAAGTCGTGGTTTCAGTCTGGGCTGGTTTTGATTCCCAGCCTGCTGGGAAGAGTCCTTTGTGCCAAGCTCCCTTCAGGGGTAGATGTGTTTTCTGTACTTTTGTTTGAGTTTTGGAGCACTAAAATTTGTTTAGAGTCATATTTTATGGGTATTTGAGGTTGCTATGTGCCAGCTGCCACATTTTCCTGCTTCTACCAGGATGTGTTTTCATTGTTACAAACTGAACATAACCCACAGGTTGAGAACCACTGCTCTAGGGCCTAAGGTTAGGCCTGAGTAAAGTGAAAGCACCTCCAGGCCAGCTGTGAAGAATCAACAAACAACAAGCCCTGTGAACAGCTGGGTTGAGAGGCGACCTTAGGCAACAAAGGCAACACTCTGTGTGCTGATTTGTGTTAGTGTTATATTTCCAGACAGAAGCACTCTGTTGATTTGTGTTGATTTCTCAAACAGAAAGTGAATTGAGATGATAGTGCTGGCAATGTGTGTAAATATTGTTATAGTTCTGCTAAGCTTCGTTTTCCTAGAAGTGGAAGCTTGAAGTGGAATAGTGCCCATGGGGTGAGATAAAGAATCAAAGCAGAGAGCTGCCTGCATGTGACTTGAGGCAAGAGCTCAGAGCATGGAAGAGGACCCATGGGGTTTGGAAGCCAGCCTAGAGTCAAGACGAAAGAGAATTTTACTTGAGCACTACGTATTAATTGATGAGATTGTTACTTACTGTGACTTAGAGGTAGATGGCCTTTGTACTTTCCACTACACCTTAGGGATGATTGGTTTAAGGATGATTCAAAGCCAGTCTGGAGTAAAGATGAAAGAAAACTTGACTTGGATACTCTATATTGATTGAGGAGATTGTGACTTACTGAGTGATATATTTTGTCTAAGACTATGTGGTCACCTTAGTAATAAATTGTTATGTTATGTTCTTGTAAATGTTGTAACTTAGTTTCTTGAATGTTTTGCTTTAGTTTATTGTTGAGCAAATAGAGAGTTCACTATACTATGCAATTATATACTTAAAGTTATTCACAGCAGCAATCCTTAGGAGAGCTGCTTGTGATTGGCTTTACACATATGTATGTGTGTCTGTGTGTATGCATATATCACCACTTAATTGTAACCTTCTTTGGGGGTTTAGGGTGAAGGAAATAAAGTAAAAAGTGCACATCAGATAAAAGAAAATGAATGAGAAAGCAAAGATGGACTGCTTTGAAAACAATGTGTACTATTGACTATATAGATTTTCTTGAAATGGAGGTTTATTTTTTTATATTGAATCCTTTTTTATAGAAGGTTATGTACAAGGCAATTTTTTCCCTAACTTTGCATTTAAGTTTGAAATAAAAAATATTACCAAAAACAAGATTTAAGCCCTATGAACTATTCATCTTAATTATTTTCTGTAATAAAATGTATGTTTAAAAATTTTAGCATTATTATGAAATAATTTTCATTAGTTTCCTCCACCCCCCCAATAAATAAATAATTTTGAATTCTACCACTTAGGGAGACAGATAGCATGGTACAATAATGGCACAATAGGATGAACTTTAACTGTGGAGTCAGAAAACTTGGAATCAATGTCCACCATTAAAACTTGCTGATTTCTTTCACTCTGGTTATAAATCTATTTTTCAAAATTAGATACAGCATTTATTAAGCATTTTATATGTTAGACTGTATGTTAAGTAGTAAATACACAAATATGAAAAGGAAAACTCTGTCCCTATCCCAAAGGAGTTTACATTCTTATTGGGGAAAATAACACATTAAAAATAGTTGAAAAGTGCTGGTATGGGGATTAGGAGAAAAGGAATAAAATTCTAGAGAATCAGGATCATGGACAGAAGAGGAAAGAGTATAGTTGACCTGGGTCAGCCATGGAGGTTCAGAAAGGAACCCATTACACAGAGGAGGGACTAAAGAGAAAGAGGCATTTTCTGCACGAGAAGGCTACTGGGGAGAATCAGGACTGAAGCAAATAGAGAATGTTCAGGACATTTCTTCAAATAGAAGTTCTCTGCAAAAAGCCACTAAATTGGAGAAGGGGAGGGGGAGGCCATGTGGGCCAAGGCCTTATTATCCTCTATTGCACTTAATTTGATTTTCTTGTTTTTACAGTTATAGTACATTTAAAAATAACACCAGCTGTATATAGTATAGTATAGTGAAAATATTATCAGGATGAGAGTCAAAAGGTCCCAAGTTCTATTCCTGGTTCTGCTACTTACAATGTTGATTTTGGGCCATTTCATCTCTTTGGAGATCAATTTCCTTAATAAAGAAGTGAATTCAATCATCTCTAAGGCTAGTTCCTTACAAAGGATTGTATGTATTGTGCTTCATTTCTTTCTTCAGTCTAACATATTTGTCTTTCTCCTCTGTTATTCTCACAAAGCTGATATGAGTGCAGAATTTCCGTAAAGCTATAGAGAGCTATATTTAGAATGGCAATAACTAAAGTATGCCACAATAACCAGAAGGATAATAGGAAACTGCATACCCAAGGAGAAGAATTAAGGGTAATTTCTCTGTATTTAGGACATTAATATAGAAATAGTACATCAATTTATAAGCTTTAGAATCCAAATCTCTAGTATTTTATGTTGTGTCATATTTATCATCAGAGCTAAGCCTTTAAATTAATGAAATGAAGCCTATTTTGGAGGTTATTGAAAGCATATATTTTTTATTTCTGTTTACCAAAGGAGGTAGCATTAGAACATTTAGGTTCAACTCCAAACCCTGGTACTACCTAGCTGTGTGATTCTGGATCTCTTTAAATCTCAGTCCCCTCACCTGTGAAAGAAGAATAATACTTGCCCTGTTCCTTTGCAGGGTGGTCTTGTGGTAGAAGTATATTATAAACCTTAAAGCATCAATCAAAAGCCATTTATTATTAGTAGAGAAGAAAAAAAGGAAGAGGCTGCATAGTACAACGGAAAAGTGGTGGTTTTAGAGTCAGGATTGAGTTTGAATCCTTCACTGCCACTTACTACCTGTGTGATCTTGGGTGATCACTTAACCTCTGTTGGGCTCCATTTCCTCATCTATATAATGAGAGGATTAGATTAGATGACTTCTAAGTGCCTTTCCGTCTCTACATCTATAACCCTATGATTTCTGTGGGTGTTACAGATGTATCACAATGACTATATTTAAGAAAAATACCTACCGAGAGGAAGCGCGAGTCAGAGCGAGTGCGGAGAGTGGGTCATCAAGTATAAGGCTGGGGACCGAGCCGGACTGACCATGGGCGAAGTGGAGAAGGGCAAGAAGATCTTCATGCAGAAGTGCACCCAGTGCCACACGGTGGAGAAGGGGAGCAAGAACAAGACCGGGTCCAATCTGTACGGGCTCTTTGGCCGCAAAATTGGCCAGTCTCCGGGCTTCTCCTACACGGATGCCAGCAAGAACAAAGGCATCACCTGGGGCGAGGACACGCTCATGGAATACCTGGAGAACCCCAAGAAGTACGTCCCCGGCACCAAGATGATCTTTGCGCACATCAAGAAGAAGGCGGAATGCTCAGACTTGATAGCCTACCTCAAGAAGGCCACCAACGAGTGACCCGCTGCCTTATTTATTAGGAGGAGAAGCCTCTGAGAGGTTTCCTTTCTTTTTTTACCTGTATCATAACTACCCTATTTAAAGTGTTTTCATCCACCAGAGAATTCTGATCATGAATGGCTGTTTGCAGATGTTGTTCAGTCCTAATAAAGGAATGGTCCTCCTTGCAGCCACAAAAAAAAAAAAATAAAATAAAATAAACTACCTTAGATAGTTTATGGCAAAGCAGATAGAAAGCTGGCCCAGGATCCAAGAAGACTGGGTTCCAGTCTTATAATAAGCACTGGTTGTATAATGTTAGGCAAGTCAATTACCATCTCAATGCTCTTGGAACCCTCTAAGGACTTGACGGTATAAACCTGCATTGAAAGATGGAGTTTCCTTTTCCAGTAGTTCCCTATATCAACAAAATCCCAGGTCCTGTCTCATCACACTCCAGCATCATTCCTGTGCCTGATATGACGAGTACTAGCTAGATATTTAAATAGCTCACAAGGATGCAAGTATCTTCAGGGTAGGGGCTGTTTGAAGTTTTTACATTTGTGTCTTTATAATGGTGTTAAACTGAATCTGAATCATGGTAGGTGCTTGCAAAAATGGAATTCCATGCCCTCTCCCATAGGCTTTAGTATTCAATTTACAATGTATCCAATGTACAAAATATAGCCTTTCATTTTCAACCTGCATTGCACCATAAGGAAAATGACTGTGTCTAACCAAAGTTTTCTATCTCCCCTAGAAATCAACCTAGTAGGTACTTAAATGTCTGATGAATGAATAAATAGGACTACATGTCCTAGCTGGACTTGGCAACACAGAGCCAAAAGCAGCAATTATGATTTTTGTAGTAGTTATACACCCAGAAATATTTCCTCAGACCTAACATATGTTGGACCTTGTACTTGACTGGTCAGTGGAGAAGACATTCCACAGGAGTTAAACCCATTCTGGGTCAGGCTGAAGTCAAGCCAAGTCTCTTTCATAAAAAGCTCCCTTTCAGGGCAGCTAGGTGGCACAGTGAGTGGAGTGCTGGTCTTGGGGTCAGAAGAACCTGAGTTCAAATCCAGCCCCAGACACTTAACACTTACTAGCTGTGTGTCCTTGTACAAGTCACTTAACCCCAATTTCCCTGCCTTTCCCCCTCCAAAAAGACTGAAAATTAATAATAATTAAAAGTTTACCTTCACAGTAAATCATTTTTAGAAAACTTTAATTAAACCCAACCTCTCTATCTCCAATCCACAAGGAGGGAGAATTCTCTCAGCTCTAACAGAGGCTTCCAAACTGTGAAGAATATGCATCCAGCACCAACCTCACATCTCCTGTCTTCTGGGACTTCTGAGGACAAAGTGACTATGTGAAAATAAATCAATGCTTGCTGACTTGATTTGACTTTGTACACTGACTTTTGGCCTCAATCCCAGGGAGTAAATAAGGAAAAATTAGTTATTCATTTGCCATTCAATGGTGACTTAAGTATTCCACAGAATTCGATTTTACTTCATTATCTTGCTATTGGGTTCTAAGGCTTTCCATGACTTTACACGATGGTATATCTGGTTTGCTAGAAAGAACAATTTTTAGTTTTCTTTTGTGCTGTGTTTTTTTTTATTGAAAGAAATATGGAAAAATAATGAGAAGGGATTTCTTAAGGAAGTCTCTTTTTAATGCTCTCTGGAGATTTTCAATACAGTTTTAAGTTATTACAATAGAAAGATCTCAGAGATTCAAGAGAATGAAAACCTTCAGTTTGCTAGAAAGTGAGTGGCTAAAACATCTAGCAAGGGCAAGAAGCTAAAAAATGGGATTGACCAAATATTCACTGACTACAGTGACTAAACAGAACTCCTGGATATGACATCCTTCACTTCTCTCTTATAAACAACCCATTCAGGGACTGCAAATCAACACAACCGCACTTCTATGCCTCAGTCTGTAGCATGCTCTTGAGATATCCCTGAGACAGAGACCCAGGACATGGAATATATAGTTCAACAGCTATAGAGAACAAAGGATGCCAAGGGAGATGTAAGTGTTGCTATGGTTTTGGAAGGATAAAACAAAAGGGAGAATTTCTAATTCAAGGTGTGATTCAACATGAAGGGATTGATTTATTTTTTTAACAGAAATAGCAAATTCGGTAGGGACACAGATTTATAGAAAATATGCAAACACCAAAAAAATCTCATTAGGGGTTGAAGAAACACCATTTTTATGACAGGAAAGATTATAGGTGCAATAACAACAGCATTTTGCATTTATTGAAAAGGAGGTTGTTTTTGGTGTGTATGTGTCTGTGTGTGTGTGTATGCATGTATGTGTGTGTGCGTGTGCATGTATATGTTCCACGTCCATAAGCACACTGCACTTGTTAAAATGCATTCATTTAAATCCAATAACTATTTCATCAAAAGAGTGTAATGAAATAAAAGCAAAATGATATTGAAGTCAGAGACTCAAAAACTAAAAGAAAGAAAGTTTTGAATAGAGATTTAATATTAACCTACAGTAATGGTTCAGTATGTCTTCAAGCTGACTTGTAGCCATCTATCATGCCATTGCCCTCATATTAAAAAATGCAGGAATTGCTAGTGGACATATTTGGACCTATTTTAATTTTGCTCTGATCCTCTTAAATTATGCTCCATAGACAGTAATTCCAGATGAGAAATACTTTTTGTCTTGTTTGTAAGGAACAAAAACAGCATTTTGTAGACTTGTTTTTTTCTTTTTTTCTGAAGCTTATGCTTACTACTCAAGAATTGTCTTCTGATCATCGCATGAATGATAAAGATCACAAACTGATGGCAAGAGCAAATCATACTCGAAATGGATGTGTTCCAGAGCAACTTTTGTTAACCCACAAGTAAAACATAGGTGTTGCTCATAAAGAAAAATGCAGGATGTGAAGTTCTTGGGTTTCCCAAATTATGTTTCTAGCATCATTATTCCCCTCTTCACATACTACAATCCATTCAAATTGGTGTTCTCTTTGTTTCTCTCATAAAAGATTCAATCTCCCATCTACAAGCCTTTGCACTGGATATATCCTATGCCTGGAAGGCTGCTCTTCTTTAGTCCAGTCTCATTGAATCCTTAGTTCCTTTCAGATGTAACTCACATAATCTTCTGCTTGAAGTTTGTTTTTTTCTTTTCTGTCCACCACCAGTTTCTAGTTCCCTCCTTTCTTTATCTTCTCATTCAATTGTTTCAGTCATGTCCAACACTTTGTGTTCCCATTTGAGGTTTTCTTGGCAAAGATACTGGAGTGGTTTTCCATTTCTTGTTCTACCTCATTTTACAGAAGAACAAACTAAAGCAAACAGTGACTTGACCAGGGTCACACATCTAGTAAGTATCTGAGGCCAGAATTGAACTTGGGATGATGAGTCTTCCTGATTTCAGGCACTGTATCCACAGATCCAACTACATAGTTTTCTATTCTCATGCAATTTTATCCAGATGTCTATAACATCTAACTTTTCTGAAATTCTATTCATCTCTTTATATTCTTTTTAGTTCAGTTTACAATTAAATTTCTCTACCTGTAAGAAAGTTGAAGTCCCCCAGTAGTGTAATTTTACTATTTCCTACTGTAACTCAATTAATTTTTCTTTTAATAATTTGAATACTATAATGATGGTACATATGAAATAAATATATATACATACATATCTTATTGATATTACTTCATTATCTATGGTGTCTTTCAGCAATATGTAACTTTCTTGCTTATCTTTTTAAATAGATCTATTTTTGCTTTTGTTCTGTCTGAGATCATGATTGCTATCCTTGACTTCTTCACTTCAACTGAAGCATAGTAGATTCTGCTCCTTATCCTTATTTGAACTCTTTGTATATCTTTCTCTTTCAAGTGTGTTCTTGTAAACAACCTGTTTTTAGATTCTAGTTTCTAAACCATTTTCATTTTATAGATGAATTTTTGCCCTTCACATTCAGAATTATGATTACTAAATGTTTTCTTCCTTCATCTTCTCTCCCTCCTTATTGTCCTGTCCTTCAATAATTAGTTTTGCTTCTGACCACTGTCTCCTTTTATCTGTTCTCCATTTTATCACCCTCTGTCCCTTTTTTATATCCTCTTGCCCTCATACTTCCATGGTTGGTAAGATAGATTTTTATACCCAATTGACAGTGCAAATATATGTTCTTCCCTCTTTGAACCAATTCCAATGACAGTGAGCTTCAAGCATTGCCTACCACCCCCATCATTTCCCCTTCCATTGTAAAAGTTTTTTTGTGCTTCTCTTTTATGTGAGATATTTCCCCCATTTTTCCTCTTCCTGTCTTCTTTTCCCAGTCCACCCCCTCTTTCTCACCCATTCATTTAAAAAAAATTCATCCTGACATAATTCACTCCCTCTGGTGCCTGTTATGTAGACTCCTCCTAATTGACCTAATAATAGTAATAATTTTCTTAGTAGTTACATATATCATCTTCCCATATAAAGAATGCAAACAGTTTAACCTTAATATGTTCCATGTGAGTCTTTATATCTCTTTATACCCTTTATATCTCTAAATGTTTATGTCTCTTACACATATTAGTATTGCTTTGCACATGCTTGCTTTTAAATCATTCTAAACAACCTGCATAAGAAGTAACAGCTTTGTATATCCAAAACTGACTTTCTTTTTCTTCCCTCTAAACCTAATCCTCCTTGTGATGTCACTATTTCTTGTCAGGGATGTTACCGACTCAGTTTTCCATGTTCAAAAACTCTGTGTTATTTGTGATTAACAGAAACATAGAATTATTACAGGTGGAAGAGGCTTCAGTAGCCATATAGTTCAACTCCCACTGCCAATGAATCCCCATCACAATATACTTGACAGGTACTCAGGATACTTGCCTCTGTTTTATTTCTCAAATGAACTTGATTGCCAAAGTGTTTTTTTGTTTTGGGTTTTTTTTTTGCTTTTTGGAGGGCAGTTGGGGTTAAGTGACTTGCCCAAAGTCACATGGCTAGTTTTTGTGTCAAGTGTCTGAGGTCGGATTTGAACTAACGTCCTCCTGACTCCAGGGTCAGTGCTCTATTCACTGTGCCACCTCGCTGCCCCGCCAAAGTGTTTTTCAAAGCTTTGGATCTTTCATGTCTATCCCCTCATTTCTACCTTTCTTTCACTAACCTAATACTAACTTTCATTATCCACTTCCTGGACAGTCACAACAGCCTTTTGACAGACTTTTGAGCTCCTAGCCTCTCTACTCTCTGACATATCCATTTAAAATATGGACAAGAATCACAGAGGAAAAGGTCTAATAGGTTTCAGTCCACAGCAAAAGAGATGATAACCAAATCGAAGATATAATTGAACCCCTTAATTATTAAAATAGAAATAAATAAGATCATGTGGCTCCTGTGATTAAAAATCTTCACCTGTGTTCTCTTGATTTTAAAATTAATTTCAGATCCTTTTGTCTGACATTCAAGACTTGGCAAGTTTGGAAAATCATATATTTTAAGCCTAATTACATATTTCTACCCTTGTCTTACTCTATACAATACTTAAACTGATCTAAGCTCTGTTTCCTTAATATACCAAGTACTCTTCAACCTACATTTTTTTTTAATTTGTGTTTTTATTCAGGCTCTTCAGAGCTATTTCTATGGTATTCTTCCTTTTTATATTTATCTTTTTTTAAATTCCTATTGATCCTCTTAAACTCATTTCAAATGCCACTTTCTCCAGGAAACTCTTCCTGATTCCCTGTCTCTCAACCATAAGCAGCACTTTCTCTATCTCTTATTGGATCTCTCCTAGCACTGGGCTTTGTGACTCCCCAATGTGCTCATTCCACATGTGGTGTATTAATGCCATCTCTCTGTTGTTTTGTTTTTAATCTTTCTCTCCTACTGTACAACACGATCCATGAATATTGTTTTAAGTTAAATTATTTCCCTGAACATGTAATAGTCTCTTGTGCATGTCTTTTTTTTTTAACATTTGATTTTAAAAGTTTGATTTCCAGATTCTTTCCCTTATTCCCTCATCACCCAACCCTACTGGAAAGATAAGCAATTCAATATAGGTTGTACATGTGTAGTTATGCAAAACATTTCCACAGTAGACATATTGTGAAAGACTGACTATATTATCTTCCATCCATAAAGCCACACACTGGCAGCCTTCCAGAAGAACGCTACTGTAAACAGCTTTTAAGTTTAGTGAAAACACTAAGCAAAATATTCACAGAAAATCAAAGTACAGCATTCAGAATATTACAACTTATCACAGAAAATCACAATATAATATTCACAACAGCATATCATTAAAATGGCCACATTGTTTCCACCATAGTGGCCACAGAGTTTTGAACAAAGAATAGTCATCTCAGAGTACAATAGTCAAAGTCTTCCACTCATGGGGGATACTAAGTTATTCAGCAATCAATTACTAAGTATAATTAATCACTAAGTACAACCATTAGAAAATACACAGACCCTCCAACCCTAGGTCACTAGCAAACAACAATTTCATCCCTACTCAGTACTCTAGGAGAGGTTTTTTCATATTGACTCAAGACAGGCAGCTCCTACCTGAATCCACCAAACAGTCACTCAGATTCAAAGGAAGACAGCTCCCAGTTCCTTCTCCAGCTCTCCATGTTAAGTCCTGCTTCACACTGAAGTTCATAGGACCCAGTCCATCTCAAATCCTTCACAATTTCTGTTCCTGGGAATTCAAGTCTCAACCAAGCCACAAACAGA
>JAQQSW010015632.1:0-11844 GCA_028646575.1 Pseudocheirus occidentalis | reverse complement strand
GGGGGGGGGGGGCAATGCTCTGTCCCAAATTGCTGGGGATATTACAGCTGCTGGAGCTATTAGTGGGGTGCTGCAGCCCCCCCGCAGCTTTGGCTCTCTGAAAGCACACCCCAGGACTACCACTCAAGACCACGATCAAGATCCAGGCTGCTCAACGCAAGAGCCCTTGTCCGTGATGGATGGGATCAGCCCCCCTCCTATCTGCAGGCAGGGGGCTCTGAAGCATCCCAGTAGAGGCCACTGCTCCTTTCAGCAATTCCTGCTGCCGCAGCTGCCTCCTGCTGCTTCCTTGCCCTGGGAGCAGTTCGACTGGACTGCTCTTCTCCCTCAAATTTAGCAAAATCCACTGACCTTTCTCTAAGCCTTTTTTTTTCTTCTGGCCTGATAAATATGGTAACTGTGCTTCCAGTGTAGCCGTTCTGCTCTCCTATAGACTTGGCTCCACGTGACTGTCCCAGGGCCTGGCCAGTCCGGGGTTTCAGGCTGGGGGCTCCCAGACTGCTATGAAGAGCCCCACCTGCTGAGCTGCCTGTAGCAACAGATGTGTTTTCTATATTTTGGAGAGTTTTGGAGCTCGAAAATTTGTTTAGAGTCCCATTTTATGGATTTTAAGGTGTTTATGTGGGAGCTGTGGTGCTTTGCTGCTTCTACGCCGCTATCTGGGCTCCGCCCCCCAAAAACCAATTCTTAGGGGAAGTTTTATATCCTTGAATACACATAAATAAAATATAGAAAATGGGGTTCAAAAGAATTGGGCATACAACTGAAAAAGCTAGAAAAAAGAACACATTGAAAATCCCCAATTAAATTCTTCATTAGAAATAATGAAAACATAAGAAGAGGTTAATAAAATTAAGAAAACTATTGAACTAATAAATAAAACTAAGAACTGATTTTATGAAGGGGGGAACAATAAAATTGATAGACCTTTAGTCTATATGATTAAAAAAAAAAGAAAACCAAATTATGAGTATCAAAAATGAAATTTGTGAATATACCTCCAATGAAGAGGAAATTAAAACAATATTTAGGAATTATTTTGCCCAATTGTGTGCACATAAATTTGACAATCTTAGTGAAATGGATGAATATTTATGAAAATATGAGTTGTTCAGATTAACTGAAGAGGAAGTAAATTATTTAAATGACCCTATCTCAGAAAAAGAAATTGAATAAGCCATCAACAAACTACTACGGGAAAAATCTCTAGGGCCAGATGAATTTACTAACAAAAATCTATCAAACATTCATAAAATAATTGATTCCAATACTTTCAAACTTTTGGGGGAAACTGGTGAACAAGGAGTCCTACCAAATACTTTTTTATGACACAAATAGGATACCAATACATAAACCACAAAGAAACAAAGCAGAGAAAGAAAATTATAGACCAATGCAAAAATATAGATGCAAAAATTTTAAATAAAATATTAGCAAAGCAACTACAGCAACTTATCATAGGAATAATACACTTTGATCAGATATAATTAATTCCGGGAATGCAAGGATGTTTTAATATTAGAAAAACTAGCAGGATAATTGATCATATCAACAACAAAACTAGTAGAATATATAGGATTATCTCACCAGATGCAGAAAAGGCTTTTGACAAAATTCAACATCCACTCCTATTAAAAACATCAGAAAGTATAAGAATCAATGGAGTCTTCCACAAAATAATAAGTAGCATCTATCTAAAACCATCAGCAAGTATTATATGTAATGGGGAAAATCAAGAAGCATTTCCAATATCACTATCACACCTCACATTCAATCTAGCACTAGAAATGTTAGGAAGGAATCAAATTAAGCAAATAAGAGGCTAAGCTATCACTCTTTGCAGATGATAAGATGTTATACTTAGAGAATCATAGACAATTGGGTAAAAAAACTACTTGATATAATAAATAATTTTGGCAAAATTGCTGGGTATAAAATAAACCCAAATAAATCTTCGACTTTCCTACGCATTTCTAACTAAATTCAACAGCAAGAGATAGAAAGAAAAGTTCCATTTAAAGTTACTGTAGACGTAAAATATTTGAGAATCTGCCTATCAAAACAAAGCCAGGACTTATACAAACAGAGCTACAAAACACTTTTCACACAAATAAAGTTAGATCTAACTAATTGGAAAAACAGCAGTTGCTCATGGGTCAGTGGAGCTAATAGAATAAAAATGAAAATTTTACCTAAATTAAGTTACATATTTAGTGCCATGCCAATCAGTCCACCAAAAAAATTATTTTATGGAGCTAGAAAAAATAGTAAAGAATTCATTTGGAAGAACAAAATGTCCAAGACACCAAGGGAATTGGTGAAAATAAATACTAGAGAAAGTGGCCTACCAATACCAGATTTTAATCTGTATTATGAAGCAGCAGCCATCAAAACTACTTGGAGTTGGCTGAAGAATAGAGTATGTGATCACTTTAATAGATGGAGTACATGAGACTCAGCAGTCAATCACTATAGTCATCTACTGTTTGATAAACTCAAACACCAAAGTTTTGTTTTTGCTTTTTTTTTATAAGAACTCACTATTTGACAAAAACTGCTGGGAAAACTGAAATATAGTATGGCAGAAATTGGGCATAGACCAATAGCTAACACTGTATACCAAAATGAAGTCTAAATGGGCGCACAGCCTAAGTATGAATGCTGATACTGTAAGTAATCTAGGAAAGCAAGGAATAGTTTACCTGTTAGATTTATGTAGAAGGGAAGATTTTAAATTGAAAAGTTTCAATTTAATTGAAAAGTTTCCATTTACAAACAAAGCCAATATAATCAAGATTAAGAGGGAAGTGTAAAATTGGGAAAGAATTTTTACAACCAGTGTCTCTGATAAAGTCTCCATTTAAAAATATTCTCAGAATTGAGTCAAATCTGTAAGAATACAAATCATTCCCCAATTGATGAATGGTCAAAGGATATAAAAATGCAGTTTTCGGAGGAAAAAATTAAAAATATCTATTAGTATATGAAATAAATGCTCTAAATCACTATTGATTAGAGAAACACAAATCAAAACAACTCTGAGGTACCACATCTCACTGGTCAGATTGGCTAAGATGACAAAATATGAAAATGATAAATGCTGGAGAGGATGTGGAAAAATTGGAACACTGATGCATCGTTGGTAGAGTTTTCAACTAATTCAACCATTCTGGAGAGCAATCTAGAACTATGCCCAAAGGGTTATACCATTTGCATACCATTTGACCCAGTAGTACCACTTCTGGGGTTGTATCCCAAAGAGATCATAGAAGTGGGAGGAAGACCTATATGTACAAAAATATTTATTACAGCTTTTTTTGTTGTGGAAAAGAAACTGGAAATTAAGGGGATTCCCATCAATTGGGGAATGGCTGAACAAGATGTGGTATATGAATGTCATGGAATACTATTGTGCTATAAGAAATGAGGAGGGGGTGGCTAAGTGGCAGAGGGAATAGAGCACTGGCCCTGGAGTCAGAAGGATCTGCATTCATATATGGCCTCAGATAGTTAACCCAAAACTAGCTATGTGACCTTGGACAAGTAACTTAAAACAATTGCCCTACCTTCCCCCCCTTCAATAATTGCAAATCAAAACAGCAGAGGTATCACATCACACTTGTCAGATTGGCTAACATGACAAAACATGAAAATGATAAATGATGCCAAGTCAGAAAATTGGAACACTAATGCATTGTTGGTGGAGTTTTGAATTGAATCAACCATTCTGGAGATCAATTTAGCACAATCCTTAGAGATTGTGAAATTGGGCATACCCTTTGATCCAGCAGTACCACTTCTTGGTCTCTATTCCAAAGAAATAATAAAATGGGGAAAGGACTAACATGTACAAATATATTTATAACAGGTCTTTTTGTCTTAGCTAGGAATTGGAAGTCAAAGTATTCCCATCAATTGGGGAGTGTCTGAACAAGTTGTGGTATATGAATGTGATGGAATATTATTGTGCTGTAAGAAATGGAGAGCAGATAGACTTCCTAATAATATCAAGAGACTTATACAAATTGATGTTGAGTGAGAAGAGCAGAACCAGGAGAAATTTTTACACAGTCGCAGACATGACATATGTGTGAGGACAAACTTTGATAGACTGGGCTGTTCTCAGCAATGCAAGGTTATAAGACAACTCCAAAAGATGCATGATGGAAAAAGATGTCCACATCCAGACATAGAACTACAAAATTTGAATACAAATTGAAGCAAACTACCTGCTCTCTTTCTTTTACTTCTTTTGTTTTGTTTCCTCTTTCCTATTTTTCTTTCCATCAGTTATAATGCTTCTTCACAACCTGACTAATATTTGGTGTGAAGGTATTTGCAGATCCTATATTTGGTTGCATGCTGTCATGGTGGGGGGGGGGAGGAGAGAGAAAGAGGGGAAGAAAATTTGATACTCAAGGGATTGTGGAACTTAATCTTGCAAACTGAAAGTAAACAAATAAATCATTTTTTTAAAAGAAAGACAACTTTATTTCTGATACAGAAAGCCTGAAAGAGGGCTTTATTGCTGTTTACAGAAGTCCTTAGACTTTACAGATAATTCATGTTTGATTTCTCAGACAGAAGCTCTGCCTGTTTGTTTGTGTTACTCTGTCAGAAAGGTAATTGAGATGATAGTACTGGCAATTTAAGCAAATACTATTGTAGCTCTGTTAAGCTTAATGTGTGCAAATATTGTGGTAGTTCTTTTAAGCTTTGTCTTTCTGGAAACAGAAACTTCAAAGAGTTTGAAGTGGAGCATTAAGTTCAGATATAGAATGAGAGCTGAAAGCTGCCTACCTGTGAATCCAGGCAAGAACTGGAATTGGTCAGCCCATGGAAGAGGAGTCATAGGGTTTGGAAGTCAGCCTCCAATTGAGATGAAAGAAGACTTTACTTGAGTATTCAGTGAAGATTAATGATATTGTAACTTGGTGTGACCAAGGGATTCATGGTGTTTGTACTTTCTGCTACCCCTTAAGGATGATTGGCTAAAGGATGATTCTAGTCAAGATGGAAGAAGACTTTAATTGAGCACTTTATATTGACTGAGGAGATTGTGACTAACTGAAAGATGTTTTGTTTAAGTTTGTGACCACCATAGTAATAAGCTGTTTTGTTATGTTGTTGTGAATATTATGCTTTAGTTTCTTGAATATTTTGCTTTAGTTAATTTATGAATAAAAAGAGTTTACTATACAATGCAACTACATCCTTAACATTATTCACAGCAGCAGTACTCAGTAGAGTTGCTCGTGATTGACTTTACAGGAAGTTGTTATCCTCTATTAATTATTTCTTTCTTATTTTGGTGGACTATTCATAAATAGACCTAAGACTAGAAATCTAACTATATTGGCTGAGGGAACTATGCAAAGAGAAATCTAACACAAATAAACATTATATTTCATTTTATATGCAGCATGTATGTATGAAGTTTTAGACAATTAAAGTATAAACTTAGGGGTCACTCTGTATATGTGATATGTGAATAAACCACGAACATGGAAATGAGTGAAATGTCTTGAAAGAATTATTAAAGACCATCTAAACGCTTTTTCACTTTTGGCTGGCTTGTACCAAAATCACAAAATTGATAATGGATTGCTTTATATATCCCCACTCTTTCTTTTCTTGCAAATGTTGGAACTTTTAATTCATACAAACTCTAAATATTTTACATAAAGTAAATATGTATGTAACTGGTCTATATTGAAAAGGGTAAATTTGTTTTCTCTATGTTACCCTCTCATCTGTCTTTCTCTGTGACTTTCTCTTTATCTCTCTGCCTCTCTTTGTATATATCTGTGTATGATGCCTTAATACTAAAAGAATATATATGATACTGTTTGTGTCAAAAAGGAAGCTTGTATAGTTTGTTTTTGTAAATTATGTCCCCATTATGAAATATTGAGGTAATAATTCTGTATTATATCCACACCTACTATTTTCCAGTTTTGCAAAGAAATCAGAGCTTCAGTAACAATGTTAAACATTATCTTAAAATAA
This sequence comes from Pseudocheirus occidentalis, assembly GCA_028646575.1. Taxonomy (NCBI): domain Eukaryota; kingdom Metazoa; phylum Chordata; class Mammalia; order Diprotodontia; family Pseudocheiridae; genus Pseudocheirus; species Pseudocheirus occidentalis. The sequence continues at coordinate 5,835 of JAQQSW010015632.1, read as the reverse complement.
ATTCAGGAGTAGTATAACCCAAAAAAAGGTAGGGGTTAAAATTTTGCAACCTAAGACAACTTAGAAGGTCAATGGGAAAGGTCTATTTCATAGGAATGAGAGTGGAAGGAACTCCAGTTCAGGCTATCCCAGTATAGACCATGCCACAGAAAATTAGCAGCTGGCCTTAGTGGCAACTGAATCAGAAAGATTAGAGGGGTATTTTGGCTGGCACTGGGTGAATAACTCTTGTATCACCAAAATCCAGACCTGGCTCATGGTCCTACATGCTAAACTGAGAGTGAAGAGCAGCACTTGCAAACCAAAGCTTGGGGCTGCAGGGGAAGTGGAATCTGGGTCACATTTTCAAAATACAAAGGAGTGTTTCTGAATACTCACAGACCAGAATATGGGCCAAAAGAGTAGTAAACATATCTCTCCTTAGATAGTACCACCTTAGAAGAAATAAAAGTTTACAGGTACCCAGAACCAGCTCTGAAAATTGCAGCAAAACCTTGAAGCTTGGAATAGTGACTCCTATTCACTGGAAGCAGAACTGAAATTTACAGCTAAAAATCAAGAAACGAACTGGAAAAATGAGCAAATTATGTATGTGTGTGTGTGTGTGTGTGTGTGTGTGTGTGTGTGTATCCTGATCATAGAAAATTGCTATGGTGGCAGGAAAAATTGAAACAAAACTCAAAAGAAGACAACCAAATCAAAACTGGTACATCCAAAGACTCAAAGAAAAATACCAATTTGTCTCAAGTCCTGGAAGAGCTCAAAAAAGATTTTAAGAGTCAAATCAGAGAGCTACAGGGAAAAAAAATTTGGAAAAGATATTATGGTAATGCAAGAAAATCATAAAAAAGCTTCAGCTGCTTGGCAAAGGAGGGAAAAAATACTGAATAAAATAACATTTTTTAAAAACAGAATATAACAAATTTTAAAAGGGGCACAAAAATTCAAAAAGAACACCTTCAAAAGTAGAAATAGCCTAATTGAGAAAGAAATACAAAATTCACTGAAAGAAACAATTTTTTAAAATTTTAATTGGACACATGGAAAAGGAAGTACAAAAGCTCAATGAATAAAATAATTCTTTAAAAATAAGAATTGAGCCACGTGTAAGCCAATCATTTTATAAGACATCAAGAAGCAATAAACTAAATCAAAAGGGCAAGAAAATAGAAAATGTGAAATATCTCAACAGAAAAACAATTGAGTTGGAAAACACATCAAGGAAAGATAATTTAAGGATAGTTAGACTACATGAAAGTTATGATCAATAAAAGAGCCCAAATATAATCTTTCAATAAATTATCAAGGAAAAGTTCTCTGATACCCTAGAACCAGAGGGTAAAATAGAAATTTAAAAGCCACCATTCATCTCCTGAAAAAAAATCCTAAAAATAAAAACTCCCAGGAATATTATATTCTAATTTCAGACTTCTCAGGTCAAGTAGAAAATCTGGCAAGCAATTAAAAAGAAACAATTCAAGTATCTTGGATAATATAAGCATATAAGCAGGATAAGACAAGAATAAGACAATATTTAAAACCTTCTACATTAAATGATTGGAGGACTTGGGATATGATATATGAGAAGGCAAAGGGATAGGGGTTACAACAAGGAATCACCTACACAACAAAACTGTGAACTGTCTTTAAGGGAGAAAAAAAATGGATAGTCAATAAAAGAGTCAGTCATTTTTGCTGAAAATGCCAGAGCTGAATAGAAAATTTTGTTTTCAGGTACAAGACTCAACAGAAGCATAAGAAGATTAAGAGTAAAGAGAATTTGTAAGAAATTATACATGTTAAAACTATGATATTCATACATGGAAATAAGTTACTCCTAAAAATTGTTACTCCTAAGACCTTTCTCAGTATTTGAGCAGTTACAGTGAGTATACATAGAGAAAGGGCACTGCTGTGAGCTAAGTGGATGAAATATCTTTAAAAAATATAAAATAAGCAGTAAGAGTAATACACTGAGAGGAGGGGAAACAGAGAGGTAGAATGGGTATATATTTGTTACATAAAATAGGCAGGAGAGAAGTGGAGGGGAGAATGGAGGAGGTAGATTGAAGCACATAAACATTACTCTCATTGGAATTAGTTCAAAGAGGATGGAACATACACCCTCAGTCAGGTGTAGAAATATGCCTTACCCTACAATAAAGTTGGAAGGGAGGGGGATAAGAAAAGGCATGGCATTAATAGAAGAGAGATCAGATTGGGGATAGCAGAGTCAAAATGCAAAGAACTTTCTCAGGATGTACAGATAGGAAAAGAGAGAAAAAGTAGGATAAAAAAGGGAAAATAGGAGAGGAAAATACAAAATTGTAATTGTGAAAAAAGAGCAATTATCTCTGATAATGGCCTCAGTTCACAAATATAAAGACAAATGAGTCAAATTTATAAAAAAAAAAATAACAGCCATTCCTAAATTGATCAATGGCTAAACCACATAAGTAGTTCTCAGACAAAGTAACCAAAACCATCTATAGCCATATTTTTTCATCTTTAAATCAATTTCTATTAGAGAGATTGCAACTTTAAAAAATCTTAGGTACCACTTTACACCTATTGCATCAGCTAATATGATAGAAAAAGTTGGAAGGGATATGGAGAAATTGAGACATTCACGTGTTCTTGGTCAAGCTTTGAACTGATTCAGTCATTCTGTGGAGCAATTTGGAACTATGCCCAAAGGGTTACAAAATCATGCATACCCTTTGACCTAGACCTCTACTAAGTCTGTATCCCCAAGAGAAAAGAAAAGAAAAAGAAAAACAGGAACTTGACTATGTGTACAAAAATATAACAGTTCTTTTAGTACTGGCAAAGAACTGGAAATTTGGGGGATGCCCAAAATTGGGGAATGACTGAACAAGTTGTGGTACATGACTGTGATGGAATACTACTGAAGTCAAAGAAATGACAAATACAGTCCTATCAGGAAGAAAAAAACAACCTAGAAAGACTTACATGAACAGATGCAAAACAAAGTGAGCAGAACCAGGAGAACACTATACATAGTAAAAACATTATAAGACGATCAATTTTGAACAATTTAGCTATTTTCATCAATAAAATGAACTAAGACAATACTGAAGGACTTGTAATAAAAAAAAATGCAAACCTCATTCCCAGAGAAAGAATTGATGGAGTCTGAATGCATATCAAAACATAATATTTTCCACTTTCTTTACTTTTATTGTTGGGGGGTGAGTGCTTTCTTTTACAAGATGACTAAGATGGAAATATGTTTTGCATAACTGTACACCTATAACTTATGTGAAATTGCCTTCTCAATAATGTGGCAACAGCACCTATATGACAGAGTTGCAGTGAGGTTTAAATGATATAAGATACATAAAGTACCTTATAAATTGATAGTAATAGCCATCCACACCAGGTATAATTATTATAATGTGATTCTTTTTTCAACTTGCTGTGATATGATGTACATTTTTCACTCTTTCACTGTAAAATCTACACTGACAAATTCATGCTGCTTAAGGATATCTTTCTCTAATTTTGGGTCCAATAATCTGATCCTAGTTTATTATATTATTATTAGAAGTGGCAGTGTTATATTATCTGTCTCATATTTCTCAAAGGAGTTCTGCTAGAGATTATCCAATAACTATATTATTGTTGTTGCTGTTTTTATATATTTAATGTTTTTAAGCTATTTCACAGCAAAGCAAAGTGATTTTTCTGCACTCAAAATATTATTATTATAACTGCTTATATAATAATATTTATCAGTATTATGAGATAACATCTAAGGAAGATAACCTACAATCTGTATCCATGGTGCAGATAGTAATGTGAATTAAATCTAGAGTTTTAAATTGTTGAAGTGTATTACTTCCGTCTATTTAGTACAGTTCAGTGAATATGATTCTTGCCAATTTTTTTCTTTTTACACACACACACACACACACACACACACACACACACACACTATGGGCCTGAAAGTTTGGTTAATAGAGGCAAACAGATTAGGCAATATGCAAATTCATATAATTTATTCCCTTAAAGCTACCTGTACATACAAGGATCCAGCATGTAAATTCTGACTGTCTGATAAAAGAATTACAAGCTTTTGATATGTTTTAGGACAATCCAAGGATGTCCGTGTTCCTCAGATTTATGGTCTCCATATATCTTACAATTTGAAAAGACAACTGAAAAAGTAGTATCAATTACAATCCCAAGATATCTGTGTTTTCCCTGTATAGCATATGCCCATGGGATACCAAGATAAGAGAAGTCCCACTATTCTGGTTGCAGTCCTGTCACAAACAGGAAGAATGCTCCTTGTCAGCTTTATCCGATCTTAAAGTTACTGACACAGGAAAGGGCAATTTTAGAGCAAAGCATGTCTGGTTGATTATTTCAAGACTTGCCTCTTATTGGGGTTCAAATGATCTGAAATGATTATCGTTACGTGCACACTCTCTCACACACACAAATACACACATACATACATGCATGGGCACACACACACAACCTAATCAATTCTCATAAATGAAATCTATATAGACAGGTGTTATTAGATTTTACTTGTCAAAATGTCTATATATCCATCTTTACTGAACTTCATTCATTTGGTTTGTTGCTGACGAATTCTAAAACTCATTTTGAATTCTAATCTAATCCTATAAAATGCTAACTATTACTTTCCTCATCCTTCCCATCTCCCACCCTAATCCCCTGTCACCTTCGAACAATGAACCTGTTTTCCCTACCAAATTCAGAAAGGAGAATTAATCCAAAGAGCTGCAATTATATATATATATATATATCCAGAATAACCTCGAGAAAAATTGTTTCTAGCCTCCAGAATTCAGGTACAGAAGGAGAAGTTAGAATAAAACACAATGATAAATAAAATCAGGAGAATTCATCTTTAGTAATGGTTGAGTACCCACATTCCTTTAAGTCACCTGAAGACCCATTGGCAAATGTAGAGTTTGAAAAGCCTGCTGGTATAGCAGCATGAAAGAGCTTTAATCATTATAAAATCAAGGCTGATGACATTCTAGAAATTCATACTCACACTCACACACAAAGTGCTTGACACAGATGAATAATTGATGAGTTTGCACATCTCACTGCTACTCACTGGACTGAACCAAAGCCTCAGTCTTAAGATAATTTTTTATCTGTTTTCTTTTGTAAACAGTCCCTTAGTATTTTCAAAAGAAAAGGAAGATTCTTTCTCTTGAGATTTCACATACAATGCCTGAGAAAATATTACCCATAGTACAGCATTTAATATGCATTAAAAAAGCATAACCTGAAAGGCTCTGTGATAAACATTACTTTTAGCAACAGGAAAATTAGCAATATTTTAAAATAATTTTAAAGAATAAAACATTCAAATATCCAAACTTTAAATACATTTTCCAAGATTTTGTCATAATTAATAGTATTTTAAATTAAATTGGTTTTCTATTAATCTGTTCTTTTATATAATTTACACAAAACATTTTAAGAACTCTTTGTGATATTTAATATTGCTTTTGCATCTTTTTTTAAGCAAGGCTTTTAAAAATTTTTCTTAGAATCCAAATCTCTATGGCAATTTTCAATTGTATAATTATATGAACAATTAATTCATCAGTCTTTATTTAGTATGTCCCACATACCAGGCACTGTATTATATGTGGAAGATTCATACAACACATAAAAATAACCCATGTCTCTGAAAAGTCTATTTCCCACGTTATTAAGATTTCTTAAAGCACAAAGGAATTCTGGTTTCATCTCTATTTTGTCGTTGACTCAAGAAGTTGCCTAGGAAAATGATTAGGAAGAACCAAAGAATCCAGATAT
>JAQQSW010015631.1:0-11845 GCA_028646575.1 Pseudocheirus occidentalis | reverse complement strand
GACAAAAAGGGGAGAAAATTTTTAACTCAAAACCTTGTGGAAATGAATGATGTAACCAAGAAAATAAATTAAAATTTAAAAAAACACACACACAAAGGATAAAGAGCCATAGACAAAAAAAAATAAGAACCCTGTTATAAAGATAATGTAAATAACATAAATTGCATTTTGGTGTTGTTGTTGCTCAGTTGTATCTAACTCTTCATGAACAGATTTGGGATTTTCTTGGCAAAGATACAAGAGTAGTTACCATTTCCTTCTCCCACTCATTTTGCAGATGAAAATGAAGCAAACACGGTTAATCAACTTGCCCAGGGTCATACATTTAGTAAATGTGTGAAGCCAGATTTGAACTCAGGTCTTGCTGATTCCAGGCCCCAGCTCTCTAATCACTGCACCACCTAGCTATCCCCTAAATTTCATTTTACAGGTGAGGAAATTGAAGTTCTGAGAAAGTCAGTGATTTTCTAAAATTCACTTAAAACTCTTGTCTAAGTCTCCTAATTTCCAGGCTGCATGTTTGGTACTATGCCACAGTGCTATCCTTCAATATACAAATAAAACCACAATCTTTTGAGAAGACTTTCCTATTCCATTTAGCCTTTGATGATAACTCTCTTCTGTTAATACAAAATTACAGCAGCAGCTAGGTGGCACAGAGAATAGAGCCCTGGCACTGGACTCAGAAAGATCTGAGTTCAAATGTGGCCTCAGACACTTGATGCTTACTAGCTGTGTGACCTTGGGCAAGTCACTTAAGCCCAGTTGCCTCACCTCCCCACTTCTTCCCCCAAATAATAAGAACATAAAATTATATATTGCATATACCATTTACTTGGCAATTAGCTTATACATTCTCATATTATTGCTTAACTTAGAATGTGTGTATGTGTATATATATGTGTATACATTGTATATATGTATACACATGAATATATACACTGTATACACATGTATACAATGTACACACATATATGTTATAGGTAGACATTATATATATATAAATACATATATGATATTTCCTTTCATTTCCTGTCTCTGTAAGCAGAACATAAGTTCCTTGAAGAAAAGGACCATATCCTCTACCTACTGGGTAATAATCAGTATTTATAATAATCTAATAATTATTAGAATTAAATTCCAATCAGTAACTTAGTAATTTATTTATTGGTAAATGCTCTTTAATGATAATGGTTTAATTTTAGATTCTGTAAAACTCATGAGTAAAGTTCAGGATTTGTTTTTATACAAGATTTTCCATGACCATACAGATCTACCACATAATAATATCTCTTTTTTTCTTAATGTATGTGAGTTTATTGGCAAGTATGTTAGAAAGTTTCATTTTTTTCTGATGTCCATAGATTAGCTAGAATTGTAAAATTCATGAATGTTAGATGGAAAGTAGGTCCATCAGAAGCCTTGTATTTATGTACTAAGTCAAATTCTAGTTGGAAAGCACATTTTTCTTTCTCAGAATTAAATATGCAGTGGTCACTTCTCTATCCTGTCCTTCACCTCCCCACATCAGTTAAATATGGCTATTCCCAAATGTCCACCTTCTTTCCTTAAGTTGACATTGATGTGACAGATCATGCAAATAACTTGGAATGAATCTTCTGAATCAATGTTTAAAAATCTTGCTAGAATTCAAATTTCTGTCCTCTTGCCCTTTACTTATACATACTTACGCTTACGGAAACTGACTTTGCTTTGGCGTATGGATGTCAGTCTGCAGGGCATTCATTTCAGTGACTTTGAAGTCCCTGTTTTTTATCCCTAATGTGCTCCTGCTGTCGAGAAGGAAATAAAGACATGTTAACAATTTGTAGAAAAGCATGCAGCGACCTCTAAGGGCAGACAAAGCAGACATATCATGGTTTAGGACAAAAATAAGTCTTACACTGAACCAAAGCTACAATAGGAATGAGCTAGTCTGTGGGGTTGTATCAGAAAACATCCTAGCATGCCCAGGATGGCTGCTTGCACTGGTTCTTAGATCTTCTTTTCTAAAGGAAATCAACTCAAAACAGGATAACAATCTTACTTTAATCAATCAAACATATATCATTTACTTAGTTCAAGCAGAAAAGTCAACACCCTGAACTTCAGAGAATACGAATAAAATACAAACAGAAAATACAAGCAGGAAAAGAAACAGATCAGCAGATGGGCTTCCAGCCGTCTGACCATTACATCCATACTTAATTAGTTACCAGAGAGTGAAGCACCAACATCTGGGTTTTCAAAGCTGTGGGGCTCAATGGCTGCCCAGAGTCATGCCTGGCCAAATCACACAACTCTTTCCATAGTGATCCCCAAAATAAAAACTCACATCAGAGTATACATAGCCTTCTCCTGAATCAGAGAATGTCACAGTCCTCTTGACCCACTGCCCAATCACAAAGTAATAAGGTGTGGGCACTCCTGAAAAACAAGCTTCCAGTCACAGGCTCCATGTGACAACATTCAGCCTATTAGGGGGCAGAGAATATTTTCAGGGAAGGTTCTCAGAGTCATTTAAGCCTATCAAAGGGCCTAGGGGCAGGGAATATCTTCAGATTCCCATAACAGGGGTGAGGATGTTCACAAAGCCATTATTTTACCAACACAATGCTTCAAACTTACTAGAAGGTTAATGAACATGCTGAATAAATGATTGTCAGCTTCAACGTTGTATCAAATGACAAATCCCCTTCCTTCTACAGGGAGTAAGTGGAGTACACATCTAGCTAAATTACAAGAGTATACATCAATATAACACTGTATCTTTTATAACAATTTGGCCCTGTAATAATGATGTGGAGTAAGTGGTATACATATTATTATACCCTTTTTTGTAGATAAAGCTAGGTAATTAAATAATAGTGATAGAGTACTCAAGGACCAACTCAATGGGTTGCACAATTTACTCCTGGGGTAGATAACTGCATTAGAATTCTTAGAACATTACATCATAATAAAAATACTGGAACTGGAAATTAACCTGGGATTCTAATATCAGATCTCAACCAGTAAATGCATGACTGGTTCTAGTTTTGGTGCTTTTGCTATTATGCTATGCCTAAAATGTGATGGCCTTCACAGTCTGCCTTTCCAGGCTCAACTTATATTAGTTCCCTCCATTTATTCCATGTTCCAACCACACTGGAACATTTTTTTGTCTCTCAGTCATTCACTATACTCACATACTTACATATTTCTGCTCAATTTTTCTTCCTTTTCCTAGAATGCCCACCTGTTGTGTCTTTGCCCACACTTTTAAGTCTGACTCAAATTATACCTCCTACAGGAAAACTGCCAAGATCCCTTTATTGTTAACTAATGAATATAAGGAGAAAAAAAAGGATACTTATATAATTGCACAGCAGCTCAAAGAAAAGGTTATTGTTTGTTGTTGTTACTGTTTGATTGTCTGTGTGTATATTTGTGTGTGTGTGTGCAACATGGTTTTGTAGTGAGAGTACTGAACTTGAAGTCAAGAAGACCTAAATTCAAATACAATCTCAAACATTTACTAGCTGTGTGACTCCAGGCATATCACATAACTTCTCAGTATCATTTATTCACCTATAAAATGAAGAGATTTGAACTAGATATCTTTTAAATATCTTCTAGCTCAAGATTTATGCTCCCATGATGAGAGTGCACTGAGTAATTATCTGCTGAACTGAGTCTTGAAGATGAAAAATGATTCTCAATGGTAGGGATGCAGAAGGATTATACTCTAGACATGGGATATGGTTTATATTAATATATGGAGATGAAAGAAGCATATCAAGTTTGGGGAATGGCTTGTACAATTGTCTTTAATGGAAAATGTGTAAAGGGGGGGAATGAGAAATAAATCTGAAATATTAGGTTAAACCTGCTTTGAAGTACCTTACATACCAGGCTAAGGAGTTTGTATCTTATACTAGAAGCAATAGAGATGATTTTTAACAGGAAAGTAGTGTGAGACATATGAAATTTTACTTTCAAAAATTATTTAGAAAATTCTATGAAGAATCATTTGGAGACAATAGGAAGAACAATTATGAAGTTGTTGTAAAATGCTAGATAAAACATTAGGGGTTTAACTACTGTTGAGACAAGTAGATGACGGATGAAAGAATGTACAGATTTTGTCAACAGGGCTTAGTAATTCGTTGAAGGTAAAGAATAATGCAGAAGATTCACAAATGATGAGTAAGTTTTGAAAATGAATGACTAAGATAGTAGAAACTTTAACTAGTGAAGTTAGGAGGAATAGTAAGGTAAGACTATCTGTATTGGGAAGGAAGATGACAGGCTCTGTTTTAGTTCCATTACACTTGAGGTGCTGATGGGATACCCAAATAAAGACATCTGGTAGATAGTTGGAGATAGAAGATTAGAGTTTATTAAGGCTAGATATACAGTTCTGGAATTCATCAGAATAGAAATTATCTTTGAACTCACAAAGTAGATGAGATTAGCAAGGAAAAGAGTGAAGAGAGAGAAGATAATGGGAACCAATATGGGCTTAAAATGAGATTCCACAGTTTTGAACTGACATTTTGAGAGAAATGTGAGACTTTTTCAAGTATATAGTTGAACATTATGAGGAGAGTCATGTAAAACTGGAGTCCATTTCCACCAAAAGTAGAAAAAAAGTTCATATTAAAGTAAGAGAGAATTATATGAGGGAGGAGAAAAGGAGGGGAAAGAATTTTGAAACTAGGATAGTCTATACATACTTTATTCCCTTTCATATGCATCAAGATCTGGTCATAGCACCTCATTCACTTCTCCCTGTGTATGATGCACTTCCTCTTTTCTTCGTGTCTTTGTACTAGCTATCCTTTCATACCCAGAATGCTCTCCTACTTCACTCCTACCTCTTAAAATGCTTGTCTTCCTTTAAAACTCACTGAAAATGTTACCTTCTTCAGAAGACCTTGCAGAAGTCCCCAGCTGCTATCACCTTCTCCTTTAAGGTTACCTTCTACATGCTATGTATAAGTCTTATATGTATCCATTTATTTATATCTGGTCTACCCCAGTTGAACGTATGGCATGAGTGTGGAACCTGCAACATCTTGGGCACATATGGTACTGTAGGTTATTAAGTGAATCCCTTTGACTGAATCCAAACTTCACAGAACAAATCCCTTCAAAAAAAGGATTTGTTCTATAAAACTTGTACTCAGTCAAAAGACCACACCAAGAACCTAGAAGGTCATATGTGGCCACAAGGCTGCAGGTTGCCCATTGCTGATATACGCTCATTGAAGGCCTGAAGGCCTAGACTGCTTTTTTCCTTTCTTTCTAGCTACAGGGATTAGCATAGTACCAATCCCTATATTCACTAAATAAATGCTTGTTGATTGACTGGGTCCTCATAAATAACTCCCAGGTGCTTATTTTACCAAACCTGGTTAAACAACCTTGGAGTTGTAAGTGGAATAGATCAATTTTTATCTAGACCTCCACAAGAAACCTAATGGTTTATCTTTCTTACACTATGGTAATTCAAAGAGTTTCTGAACTTTTTAAAAACTAATATTAAAAAAGCTATCTTGAACAGTTTAAGTAAAGGAGTTCCTGGAGGATGAAAATAAATGTCTTATAATCTTCTTTAGCCTACTGTATCAAATGTTGTCACATTAATTTTTCCTTATAAAGCCTGTTCTTTATAACCTTCCTTCACTACTATTTTTATTTAAGCATTCACCTCACAATAACTTATATGTACCAAAATATCTACCTCTTTCTGTTATTTCTTATCATTTACATTCTTTGGCCCCTAATAATTTTGTTAAAAGAAATCTGTGCTGCCACATTTTGCATTTCAGAAAACTGTCAGTAACTGATACTTTCCAAGTGCTGTTCTATCCCCTAGTATTTAGAGATACCAAATAGTGATATTACTCATCAGAGTAAAACATATACAGCTGTAATTTATCAGGTTGTCTCAAGGGAGATAAATCTTTTTAAAAGCTCTGAATTAATCATAGCATTCTCTGTGTTTGCCTGGTGTCTTAGCAAAGATAAACTGGGAAATCAAAAGCCAGTTAAAATTTTCCAAGCACACTATTAGTAGAAAACCTGTGAATAAAAATTAAAAATAAGAAGAAAATCGATTATTTTTTCTTAGGAAAAGAAGTTTTCGGTCAACTACACTATTCAAAGTCCATTTAGTGAAGTGTGCCCATGCTAAATTGTTACCTGAGGCAATTAATATATGTGCATATTAAAGTTTAAAATTAGTAAGATCTGGCCAATTGAAATTAGACTACATAGTTCATTTAGTTCCTGTTATGAGACTTTATTCCTTCTATTATCAGAATTTGTCACCATTGCTACATTCTCTGAATCAGGAGCAAGAATTCCTATGACAAAAATAAATTGATGTATTCTATTATACAGTCTTAGAAGTATTGTTTATATATATATATATATATATATACAAATATATATATATATATATATATATTTGTTAGTTAGTTAGTTTGTTTGTTTATTTATTTATTATGGGGTACTAGTGATTTGGGTCCTCAAAAGAAAAAAAAATAAAAAGGTCTCTTCAACCTTATATTAACAGGAGACTCTAGCCTTTTTTGAAGTTGAATATACCTTGATAAAATTAATCAGTCAACTAATATACATTTATTAAGTATTTACTCTTTACCAGGTACTGTATTAAGCACTAGATATACTAAGACAAAAGTGATACTGTGTTGGCCTTCTAGGAGCTGACACTCCAATCAGGGATTCAATATGTACATGGAAGTATATAAAAGATATAAAATGAATACAAAGGTTGTTTCTGGAGGGAGGACATTACAGGGGATAGAGAGAGGAACAATAATGGGAAAAAAATGTTTTGCTTAGAAGGTGTTGCTTTAGTTCAGCGTTGAAAGAAACCAAAAGATGGAAGTAAGGAGGAAGTATATTGAAGAAATAGAAGACAAGGAAGGTCATGTGTGCAAGGCTATAAGTAGTTCTAGTATGACTCCATAGAGTTTGAGGAAGAGAGTAATGAGGAAGAAGAATGGAAAAAAGGAGAGAAAGATTAGGAAAACAAATATTGAGAAGTTTATATTTGATCTCAAGTTAATAGGGAGCCTCTGGAGTTTATTGTGGTGACAGAAACAGGGTGTGAGGGTAATGAGGAGGGAGAAGAGTATGGTATGATCAGTCTTAGACTTTGGAAAAATTGCTTTGAGGCTGATTAATGTGAAGGGAATAGGCTTGATACAGGGAGATGAAATAGGCTATTGTAATAATCCAAAGAAGATGTAATGGAAACCTGGATTGGGATAATGCCTTTATGAGTGGAGAGGAGGAAATGTGCGGGGAAGATTTGACAGAGATGAAAATGACAAAATTTGGCAAATGATTGGATATGCGGAACTAGTCAGAATAATAGTGACAGTGAAGTTGGGAATCTTGATAACTAGAAAGATGGTGATATTTTTGGCTAAGGGGAAAGTTCAGAAGAGGGGTGATTTGAGGTAAAGATAATGAGTTCTATTTTGTACATGTGGAGTTTGAGATTTATTCCAACTATCTAGTTAGAAATGTCCAAAAGTTATTTATTGCTATGGGACTAGAGGTCATGTCTTATTATTAAAGAGACAGAATGGAAACACAAAGTCCTTAAAACAAAACTCTGATACCTAGGATGATCAGCCCCAAGTCATTACATGTACATACATACATACACACACATATATACATACATACATACATAGTACATAAACACAGAGAGACATTATACATACATACACACATCTACATATAAAGATATACACACATACATAGAGAAAGAGAGACACAGAGAGTAGGCTTAGTATATAGTATTTAATTAAGGTGCAATTTAGGGAAATGGGCATAGGAAAATGAAGAAAATAATTTAAAAAAAACAAAGACAACAGTAAGAATTTACAAATAGCAATAATAGAAATGACCTCTATTTCTCAGGACCATCTTAAAACAATGATCTAGTAAGCTCTTCTCTTCTAGCCAAAAATGGACAATATATATTATGCCCATGTACATTGGTCTTAGCAGTTATCTGATATTTAAATAATTAAGAATCTATAAACATTTTTGCATTCAGCAGAGTGTTTTTTCTTGTTAAAAGAATTAGGACCTAAATCTCGGAGACAATACTATGTTTCAGTTTCCACATCAGTACACAACAATATATTTGAATGTGAACCTCTGTGCCCAGAAAGAGCAAGATCAACCCATTATGTTCAAAGAAAGGCAGGTTAACTCACAACCTATATTACTAACCATCATCATATCAATAGGGTAAAATGCCTCTAAATCAATTTTTGTTACATTGTCTTATTTCTCAGTGAGATATTGATATAATTGATAAATTAATCACCCAATAGAGTTGGCCTATCCACAAAATTGCAAAAAAATGGTATCTTGTAGAATAAATATTGCTGTATTTACATTAAATGTTGGGTTTTGTATTTTAAATATTGTGACTTGACAGTCTTTACTGATGACTATGAGTGTCATGACTTTCATGTCAGCATTAGTAGTTATGCATTCTGGTTCTACCAACCTCCTAGCAAGCAGGTTCCCAACTTCAGAACGAGGCTGGATTCTTTATTCACCTTGGCCCTCTCTATCTCAATCTGATCAATTGCCAAGTCTTCCCAATTTTATCTCCTCAACATGTGTCACACTTCTCCTTTTACACTATCACCATTTTAGTTCAGACCCTCATCAAATCTCACTTGAATAATAATAGCAGGCTGCTACTCTGCCTCTCCAATTTAAATCTCCCCCTTTTCCACATCACAACCAAACAGATGAGCTGAACGCACATACCACTTCCCTGACTAAGAAGCCCCAGGGACTCTCTTTTGCTTCTAGAATAAAATGAAGGCATTTTAAAGTCTTACAACAACTGACTCCAACAAATCTTTTTGGTTTTATCACATATTAATTCTGTTCATACACTCTATATTCCAGACCAACTAAACTATTTGCTTTTTACTTTACATGCTATGCCATCTTATTCTTCTATGCCTCTGAAGATAGTATCAGATGACAAGAATATACCTTTCTTCCTCCTTCCTTTAGAGTGCAAGCTCCCTGAGGTCACAGACTAGTTTTTATTTTTGTCAGTGTATCTACAAAATTCCAGAAACATAAAGTCAAATTGATGCTTAATAAATATTTGCTGAATGTAAAAATGTATGAAAGTGGTTATATTGGGGAATATTTTAGATATATTGTTATTTGTACTATATTGGCTTTTATGTTTTATTAACCTTTGTACTATTTAAAACAAAGTTTTAGAGGAACTGCTTCTGGGAACCAAGATGACAGAGTAAGCAGTAAACCACTGAATCTATCCCATATTCACCTCCAAACAACCATAAAATGGAGCCTTGAAACAGATCCTGGAACAGCAGAACCAGCAAAAAGATGGAGTGAAACCATCTTTTAGCCCAGGAAACTTGGAGGCTCACCAAGAAAGGTCTATCTCACTTGGGTGAAAGGGGAGAGCAGCTCAGGATAGAAAGTGCCCCCCAGAAAGCCAACAGCAAGCTCTCAGCATGACCCAGTGTGCTGGAACAGGCAGGCACCAATACCAAGGACCCCCACCCCCCATATGCTTTAGCAAAGCTTGGAGAGCCAGCAGAATCTAGTTCTAACAACCACACAATTCATTGCAGCCCTGGGCAAAGAGGCAGCCTCCATACATGCTTTATTATAGTCACTGTTAAACCTAAACACCCTACCATTCCTCAGCACATACCAGACACCAACACCGCTAGGACCACAGCTCAGCACCATGTAAGCGGCATTACCCCTCTACCCTCAAGCAGTGCCAACCAACCCCCACCCCACCATACTTTAGTGCAATACTAAAGATTAGGGTCCCCCGTGGGCCTCAGGGCATCATCCATGCAGCACCAGGTAAGCAGTCAGAGTCTGTAGCCACTAACAAAAGAAGCTCCAGAGAGTATCCCTTTTACGTCATTAGCAAAACTCATGAAAGAAGGGAGACGGTCAACAAAAGGGGAGGTAGGGAATGAGCATAAAACAACAAAAATTTAAAAGAATCTGACCATAGAAAGTTATTATGGTAACAGGGAAGCTCAAGGAACAAACTCAAAAGAAGACAGCAGTGCCAGAACACCTATGGGCAAAACCCCAAAGAAAAATGGGAAGTGATCATAAGCCCAGAAAGAACTCATGGAAGAGCTCAAAAAGAAGCTTAAAGATCATATAAGAGAGATAGAAGGAAAATTAGGAAGTGAGAGTGATGCAAGAGAATTATGAAGTCAATGGACTGGAAAATTTCTTAAAAAGTGAAATTGATCAAATGGAAAAGGAGATATAAAAATCCACTGAGGAAAACAACTCTTTAAAGAGTACAATTGGTGAAATGGAAAAGAAAGTAGAAAAGCTAATAGAGGAAAACATTACCGTAAAAGTTATAACTGAACATGTGGATGTTAATGATTCTGTGAGATGTGAATCAAACACGCAAATTCAAAAGCAAAAAAAAATGGAAAAAAATATAAAATACTACATGGAAAAAGCAACTGACCTGGAAAATAGATTCAGGAGATAAAATATCAAATCATTGGACTACTTGAAAGCCAAAATTAAAAGGAGGACCAGTACAGAATCTTTAAAAAAATTATCAAGGGAGGCGGAACCAAGATGGCGGCGCAGAAGCAGCAAGGCTTTGCAGCTCCCACACAACCACCCTAAACACCCATAAAATAGGACCGCAGACAAAGTCTAGGACTCTCAGACTCACAAAAATACTGAAAACATATCTCTTGCTAAAAGCAGCTTGAGCAGCAGGGGCTCAATGAGGCGGGCCAGGAGCGGAGGCCAGCACAGCCTGAAGCAGAGACTGTGGCCAGGCCCGGGGTGGTAGGAAGGAGCTGAACTGAGCTGAACTGAGCCAAGCCGAGCCACCCAGCAGCCAGTCTTCAGGAGACAATCTACAGCCTCCAGCACCTCCACATCCACCAAGGCATAAAAAACAGGGATTGGAGAGGGGCAGCGGCAGGAGGGGCTCATCTAGCAGGCTGTCAGGCCAGCTCAGCCCCAAACCGTAGCCATGGTCAGGCCATGCCCCAGGGAGGGCAGGAGGAGCCAAGCTTCCCAAACCACAGCTGGAGTCTACTTCAGAGAACATCTAAAGCACCTGAGGAAATCTTAAAATCCAGCAAACCAGGTTTAGAGATGGTTAGTGAAAGTAAAACTTTGAAACTTAATTTGGTGGACAAAACGCAGTTTGGCCAATCTGCCCCAGAGGAAAGCAAGCAGTGGGGGAAGGGAACTGCTGGAGCCAGCAGCCCCCACCAGGCTGCTTCAGAGGCCCTGGCCTGCAAATCCCATAGTGGGGATGGGTCGATTGTTCAGGTCCAAGTGCTCTTGCATTGAGAGGCCTGGATCCAGATTGCAGTGTTGAGTGGTTGTCCTGGGGTGTGCTTTTAGCAAGCCAAAGATATATCAGTGGCTATATACACCCCCCTAATAGCTCCGGCAGCTGGGAAAACCCCAGCGATTTGGAACAGAGCTTCCCCCCTGGAAGCAGAGTTTCACAGAGCTATAAAAACCCAACCAAATAATTGACTGGCCAACATGAGGAAAAGGAAGCAAAATAAGAACAGCAATAAAACTTTAGAATCCTTTTTTGTGGACAAAAAGGATCAAAGCATGGAACGGGAGGAAGACAACCCAGTCCCAACTATCACACCAAATGCTTCTAAGACACTTGAAGAATGCCTAGAAGCTATACATCAGTTGAAAAAGGACTTTGAAAACCAAATAAGAGAAGTGGAGGACAAATTGGGAAGAGAAATGAGAATGATGCAAGAAAATC
>JAQQSW010015630.1:0-11845 GCA_028646575.1 Pseudocheirus occidentalis | reverse complement strand
GGGAACAGATTGTGGGAGGGGTCTTACAGTGAGATCAATGTTCTGGGCTGGGGGGTAGGGACAAAAAGGGGAGAAAATTTGTAACTCAAAACCTTGTGGAAATGAATGATGTAACCAAGAAAATAAATTAAAATTAAAAAAAAATTCTTGTTTGGTCATCAAGTCTTTCTTACTCCATAAATCTGACAGGTAGTCTGTCCTTTGCTTTCCTAGATTACTTACAGCATCAGCCTTTGTACCTAGGTCATGCACCTATTTAGACTTGATTTTGGTATATGATGTTAGATAATGGCCTATGCCCACTTTCTGCCATAGTTTATTCCAGTTTTCCTAGCAGTTTTTGTCAAATAGTATGTTCTTATCCACAAAACTGGGGTCTTTGGGTTTATCAAACAGTAGATTTCTGTAGTCATTGATGACTGACTCTCATGTACCCAATCTGTTTCATTGATCCACTACTCTATTCCTCAGCCAGTACCTAGGAGTATTGATGACTGCTGCATTGTGAGTACCCATTAAAATCTAGTATGGCTAGGCCACCTTCCCTAGCATTTCTTTTAATTAATTCCCTTTATATTCTAGACCTTTTCTTCTTTCAAATGAATTTTGTTACTATATTTTTTGCTCTATAAAGTATTTTTTTGGCAGATTGATTGATATGACACTAAACATGTCGTTTAATTTAGGTAAGATTGTCATTTTTATTATCTTAGCTCAACCCAGCCAATTGATGTTTTTCCAGTTAGTTAAATCTGACTTAATTTCTGTGAAAAGTGTTTTGTAATTGTGTTCATAGAGGTCCTGCATTTGTTTTGGCAGGTAGATGCCCAAATATTTTGCATTAACTTTAAATGGGGTTTCTGTTTCTATCTTTTGCTGTTGGATTTTGTTAGAAATATGTAGGAATGCTGGGTATTTATGTGGGTTTATTTTATATCCTGTAGTTTTGCCAAATTCATTTATTGTCTCAAGTAGTTTTTTTATTTGATTCTCTGGGATTCTCTAAGTATATCATCATATCATCTGCAAAGAGAGATAGCTTCATCTCTTTTTTGCCTAATTTGATTTCTTCAATTACCATTTCTTCTCTAATTGCTACTGCTAACATTTCTAGTATCAGATTGAATAAGAGGTGTGATAATAAACATCCTAATTTCACCCCTTACCTTATTGGAAATTCTTTTGGCTTATCCTCATTACATATAATATTTGCTGATAGCTTTAAATAGACACTACTTGTTATTTTAAGGAAGACTCCGATTATTCCTATACTTTCTAGTATTTTTAATAGGAATGGATTGTTGTATTTTGTCAAAAGCCTTTTCTGCATTTATTGAGATAATCATGTGGCTTCTGCTAATTGTTTTTGGTTGATATGATCAATTATACTGATGGTTTTCCCAATATTAAACCATCTTTGCCTTCCCGGAATAATTCCTACCTGATAAAAGTGTATTATTCTTGTGATAAGTTGCTGTAGTATTTTTGCCAATATTTCACTAAAAATTTTTGCATCTACATTCGTGAAGGAAATTGGTTGTGTAATTTTCTTTCTCCATTTTATTTCTTCCTGATTTAGTGTGTCATAAAAATAATTTGGTAGGAATTTTTCTTCACTAAGTTTTCCAAATAGCTTGTAGAGTATTGGGATCAATTGTTCTTTTAATGTTTGATAGAATTCACTAGTAAATACATCTGGCCCTAGAGATTTTTTCCTAGGGAGTTCACTGAGGTCTTGTTAGATTTCTTTTTCTGAGAAGGGGTTACTTAAGTAATTTACTTACTCTTCAGCTAATCTGGGCAACTTATATTTTTGTAAATATTCCTCCATTTCACTAAGATTGCCATATTTATGTGCATACAATTTGGCAAAATAATTTCTAATTATTATTTTCATTTCCTATTCATTGGAGGTAGATTTACCCTTTTCATTTTTGATACTTATAATTTGGTTGCCTTCTTTCTTTTTTTATCTTATTGACTAAGGGCCTATCAATTTTAATGTTTTGTTCATAAAATGAGCTATTTTATTTTATTTTATTTTACTTATCAATTCAATAATTTTCTTAATTCCTATTTTATTAATCTCTCCTTTGGTTTTCATTATTTCTAATTTAGTATTTAACTGGGGATTTTCAATTTGTTCTTCTTTTTAGCTTTTTCAATTGCATGCCCAATTCATTAACCTCCATTTTCTCTAATTTATACATGTATGCATTCAGGGATATAAAACTTCCCGTAAGAACTGCCTTTGCTGAATCCCACAAGTTTTGGTATATTGTCTCATTGTTGTCATTCTCTCAAATAAAGTTACTGATTGTTTCTATAATTTCTTGTTTGACTCACTCATTCTTTAAGATTAAATTATTTAGTTTCCAATTAATTTTTTTGTCTATATTTCGATGGCCTTTTATTGCATACGGCTTTATTGCATCATGATCTGAGAAAAGTGAATTTAATATTTCTGCCTTTCTGCCCTGAATTGTGAAGTTTTTATACCCTAGTAAATGGTAATTTTTTGTGCATGTGCCATGTACCCCTGAGAAGGTAAATTCCTTTTTATCCCCATTCAATTTTCTCCAGAGATCTATCATGTCTATCCTTTCAGAAATTCTATTTGACTCTTTAACCTCTTTCTTGCTTATTTTGATGTTAGATTTATCAAGTTCAGTGAGGGAGAAGCTGAGGTCCCCCACTGGTATAGTTTTGTTATCTATTTCTTCCTCTAATTTCTTTGTCTTTTCCTCTTGTAATTCGGATGCTATACCACTTGGTGCATATATGTTAAGTAATGATATTGATTCATTCTTGATGGTGCCTTTTTACAGGATGTGGTTTCCTTCCTTATCTCTTCAATTAGACCTATTTTGCTTTTGTTTGATCTGAGATAAGGACTGCCACACTCTGAGATAGGGATTGAATGTGTGCATATGTGTGTGTGTGTGTGTGTGTGTGTGTGTGTGTGTGTGTGAGAGAGAGAGAGAGAGAGAGAGAGAGAGAGAGAGAGAGAGAGAGAGAGAGAGAGAACGTTTTCTTTGTTTACCTTTTTATGTCTTTCTTGAGTCTTGTAAATGGTGATTGAATTTTCCATTGAGCTCTGGATTTTTCATCAGGAAAGTGTGGAAGTCTTTTATTTCATTAAATGACCTTCTCCTTGCCTGAAAGATCATGCTCAATTTTGCCAGGTAGTTGATCCTTTGTTGCAGTCCTAGGTCTTTTGCTCATGAAGTATCAAATTCCAGTCCCTCTGATCTCTTACTATAGAAGCTGCTAAGTCCTGTGTAATCCTGACTGTAGTTCCATGATATTTGAATTTTTTCCGTTTCGCTTCTTATGGTACTTTCTCCTTGACCTTGTAACTTTCGAAATTGGCTACTATCATTCTTGGAGTTTTCAATTTGGTATCTCTTTCAGGCAGGGTCCAATGAATTCTTTTGATAAATATTTTATCCTCTGATTTTAGTACCTCAGGACAATTTTCTTTTACAGTCTCTTTAAGGATGCTAGGCTGCTTTTTTCCTTATGGCTTTCTGGTATGCCAATAATTCTTAGGTTATCCCTCCTGGATCTGTTCTCCAGGTAAGTTGTTCTGATAGTAAGAAATTTTACACTTTCTTCTAATTTTTCAATCTTTATATTTTGTTTGAATGACTCTTGATGCATCATAGAGTCCTTAGATTCAATTTGACTGATTCTATATTTTAGTGAAAGATTTTCCTCTATTAGTTTTCAAAGCTCCTTTTCCATATGCTCAGTTTTAATTGTTTTGTTTTGTTTTTTGCTTTTTTGGAGGGCAATTGGGGTTAAGTGACTTGGCCAAGGTCATATGGCTAGGTTTTTGTGTTAAGTGTCTGAGGCCGGATTTAAACTCATGTCCTTCTGATTCCAGGACCAGTGCTCTATTCACTGTGCCACCTAGCCACCCCCAATTTTCATTTTTAGGGAGGTATTTTCTCCAGTTAGATTTTGTATCTCCAATCCCAGCTCACCAATCTTATTTTTTAAGGATTTTTTTTCTTCAGTGAGATTTTTTTTTTCCAGTTTGGTCACTGTAGATTTACATCTTCCTCCTACCTCTCAAACTGGTTTTTAAAATGTTTCTTGAGATCCTCCAAGAATGATTTTTGGGATTAAGACCAATTCATATTTCTTTCTGATGTCTCCAGTGTGAATATAGAATCCATGTTGTCCTCTAAATTTGGCTGTTCTTGATCACTATAGAAGGACTGTATGGTTCTAGATCTCACAGCTTCCTTCTTGACTATTGTGATTGCCTATGTCCTGAATTTTTAGAGTGGATATCTTCTTCTTGGGTATAGATGTATTATGCTTCTCAGGCTGGAAGCTAGGGGTTTGGTTGTTAACTTTGTGTGTTATAGTTTCTGAGTGTCTAGACTGAGGCCAATGCCAGGACTTGCAACATTTCTCCTGTATTATACTGATGTTCACAGAGTAATCTGTTGTGGAGGGTTGGTCTGGCCATTTCAGGTTTCCACCTCTGTGCCTCTGGACTACTGCACAGACAGGCTCAACATCTGGAGGCCAGCAGTGCTGGTGTCTGCAGATTCCCCTGGTGGTGCTAAGGCACACCTGGGCTTGTGTTGTTAGTGCTTTCTGCTTCCACCCTCTTGGGCTTCCTCAGCTCCTGCTTGTCAGTAGAGGTGGGGCTTGTTGGGTGGCCTCCTGCCCTTCACTTCAGAATCAGTACTGCCTCGTTTCCCCGTTCCTCGGTGGCTTCTAAGACTAAGGCTCTTTCCACTAATTAAGGATTTTACTCTGGGTAGGACATTTATCTCAGGATTTTCTGGGACAGGGAGGGGGAATCAGAGAAGGTAGGGTTTATTCTGCCATCTTGACTCCTGCCAGTTTAGGTATATGATTTTTAAACATCCAGGCTGTGGGCTAGTAGCCCTAGGAGAAGCTGCTGTTGCTGCTGTGGGCCCTGTGCTTTCTCTTACCCAGCTCCCACTGATCCTTGTCCTATGGTGAGATGGCTGCAAATCATAGTTGGGGTGGATGAATCTGCTGGCTGGCTGGGACTCCTTCTCAGTCTGCTGTAGCCTGCTCTCAGATCTGCACTGGTGACACCACCATGTGCACTGCACTCTCCCTGCCCATACCTACATGGGCACTTCCCTGGGCTGGGAATCTGCCATGTTCTGTCTCCCAGTATGTTCTGTTGCTCTAAAATTCACTCAAACTCACTTTTTAAAGATTAGTGACAGAATTCTTGGAGAAGCTTAGAAAAGTTATTGCTTCCTTTCTGCCATCTCGGCTCCACCTCCATGACTTTATGTGTAATGAATTACTCCATGTCTTTTTTTTGAGGGGGGAAGGCAGGACAATTGGGGTTAAATGACTTGCCCAAGGTCACACGGCTAGTGTTAAGTGTCTGAGGTTGAATTTCAACTCAGGTCCTCCTGACTCCAGGGCCTGTGCTCTGTTCATTGTGCCACTTGGCTGCCCCATATTTTGTGCCTTTAAAAAATATAATAAATAAAACATTGAGGAAGTCATTTGTTATTTATTATCTTTAGTTTCTGATAATTTTTTCATGAGGAAAGTATTCATGATACAAAAACATGAAACATTTCTATGATTTAGAATTCTTTGGCCCCCTTTTTCTCATCCTGTTCCATAGCTTTGGCATCTTATTCTTTATTCTCAAATATTTTCCCACTGTGTTAAAATCACAGGGTATATAACCATATGTCCATTTAATCTGAAGAACAATTAACTTCCTCATAGAATTTATTTACCTCTTTATTCTCTGGAGCAAATACTGTGCCTATTTTTCCAATTTTTTTCATGGTAATCTTTTTTACAGATACATATTGTGAATATTACAATACAAATGATCAAATATCTCATTAAATAACGATTCTTGTTGCTTTTGAACTCATGATAAAATGAATTCCACCAATTATAATATTTTTCTCTGGAAAGGCCACCATGCATTCATCTTGCTATTTAGTGATAGCTTACTTTTTTTCTTCTAGTTTCATTTGTAGCAAGAATATCAAGGTGTATATGCTTTATTTCCTCCAGTGATATGGTTCCTTCATTCATTTGACAAGGAACTAACATTTAGCATGGCAATACTAGTACTAGTTGAAAGATAGGTATCAGTTCATTGCAATTATTATCATGATCAAAGAACTGCTGTATCTCTCAGCTACCATCAGTGGAGAAGGGGAAGGGAATTCTACAGAGATAAAGGATGTTTGATATACTTATATTTTCAGGTGTTTCCAGTGTTGAAGAATTCATCAACAACCAACCTACTGGGGAGGGTTCTTACTGTATGTAGCCAAAACAGTCTTCAGAAGGCAAGCTTGGTCTACCATCAGGATAATGCCAACATAGGAGAAAGTATGAGAATAGTGAGAATGTATACCATGTTGGACTCTGCTATAGGCAGCTGTTACGGGTACTTGAGAACCAATTATTAACTTTTTAATGTGAGAATTTACATCACTGAAATCAGTAAAGGCTACATATCAGGAGTTGGTTCCTGGTTGTATTGATTTTATGGATTTAGGAAAGTGGTAGAGAAAATGCCCAAAATATCTTTTCTTTTGGTGTACTGGTTATTAAACTGTGATTATCACATCTCTGCATGATATATATCCTTTAGCTCCATCCTTATAAATGACAGCAGAGGAAATATTTACACCAGAGAACAGAAGGAATGTGTGAGATGTTACACATAGAGAATTTGAGGAAGAGATTGTAAGCCATAGCACCAGATAATGTTCTGCACCCTTTGGCATTTCTCTTTTTTGGAAGTAATCTCATAACCAAAAAAGACAGGAAGCTAGCCAGAGAGGAAGGGAAGCGAAAGGAATTTCTAAATTTATGGTGATTTTAGGAAGGACCTTTGGTCTGCAAGAGGGATTTTTGTAGGTTAAAGTAACAACTTAATAGAGTTCCTAGGGCACGGACTGTGTGCATATGTGACTGACAGAAGGGAACTAAGACTTTGTAATAAGGAGGATACCAATTTGGTTCATTTGGAGAAAATGAAAGAGATCATGGAAGGCCATCACAACTAGCCTTCCAGTGGAGGAAAACATCAAATGTAGCTCTACCCAGAGGTCATTAACTTCTTGTATGTTCTGAAAATAAGAGTAAACAAATCTAATCCTCAAGGCGAAACTAAACATAACACACTTAAAAAAAACATGGTAAAGGTAATGGTCTCACCCACTGCTGGACATGCTTTCTTGCTCTTTGTTAAGAGGGACCTTCAACTTTCTGTTACTGATTGCCTTAAATCTGATGTGTTCGATCAAATAAATTTCTTCAACCATTGTAAAAAACCATTTCTTTACCTCCTTTGCTGTTTTTGAAAAGTGCAGATCTTATTCTAGTAACAGATATTGGTACGTGCATGCCAAATTTTCCCCCTAGATCCCTTTCCCCCTTTTCTTTCTGTTGGCCTTCCCCTTCCATTGCAGTAAAAAGGTCTTATTATTTCCCTCTCCTAAATTGCCACAAATCTGTTTAATGGGTAAACCTCCAGTTTATTGCATGGGAAAGCTTACAAAATGGAAGGTAGATATCAGGGAAAAAGGTCTATGTTAATTCTGGCATAGGGAAATTAATATTCAATGCATGGCCCCTAAATTGACCAAGAATCAACCCGCTATTTCCTTCTTAATCCGACTTGCAAAATATTCAATCACAAGTGTTGTGGATGGATTAGATTCTCCATCGGTTTTCTAGGAAACATGTTGACAAATTTTTCATTACCTCAAGAAGGGATAATGCTGGTCCACAGCTATCTGTTTTAGAAGGAGCTACTTGTGATAGAAGTAGCTATAGTTTATTCAACTTAGACTTCCTCTTCTCAATTCATTTATGTCCAAAATTAGAGGGAAAGGAACCCACATCACTTGGACATTCCTCAAGTTAAATAACATGGGTGTGATTAGAATTTCATTGTGTATTGCAACACTTGAATATAAATTTTAATGCCCTGTTGAATAATATCCCAGACATATAAATATAGGGGTACTCTAGACTCTTGGGAAGGTAAGCTCATTTAACTTTAGGTATTTAGAAGCCAATATTAAATGAACTTAGGTAAGTTGAGTGTGACATGGCCTGGGTTAGTCTTATTTGTCCTGTCCAGTCCTATCTTCTGCTTATCTATCCTTCCCTTATATATCCTATGATTTCCAGGTTCCAGTTAACCACTCACCATGAGGACTTTTCACCTTCTGGTTGTGCTTTTTGTGATGTTCTCCTACACTGGTATAAAATATGCATTTGGTGGTCTCAAAGGTGAGTAAGAAAACCTTTTGATCTGTTGAAGGAAGTGAGAAATCAAAACAAGAAATATGATTCCTGGTTACAAATTTTCACTCAGCTTAAACTGAGGTTTGGGAGGGAGCATGCTTGTCACTCAGTTGTCATCAGTTTGCAACACATTAATCCCCATTCTGAGCACAATTTCAGTCATTCTCATCATTTCTGAAATTAGGATTTCTGAGAAGTTTGGTCCTTGCTCTGAAAGTACCAATATTTGAAATTGAGTTTCTCTCCTACTTTCCTGGGTCCACCTTTAGAAGTAAAAAGGAAGGGATGGGGATACTATGCCACTGACCCACCCTCACTGGTAATGCTGATTTCTATTTAATTTTGTGATCTCATCAAGTGTCAAAGCTCCAATTATTATCTGTAATCTGAAAATTCTCAAATTAACCTATCCAGTTCTGATTTTTCCACTGACCTCCAGTTTTATTTCCTTAATTGCCTGTTAATGGAATCTCAAACTGAATGTCCATCCTGAATCTTACTCTAAAAATTTCCCAAACTAAAGCCATCATCTATCCCTGTAAAAATTTCTCTTCAAAATTTCCTTATTACTCTCAAGTGCACCATCTTGGTACCCTTGCAATACCAGTACTTGTTCCAAGTACAATCATCATTCCAAACTCTGAAGCTCACAAACAGATGCTGTACTCAACCTCTCAGTATCTCTGTTGTTATCATCTTTCCAACCTCTCTTGGATATTTCTTTCTCTCTTCAAATACTGCTACCTCACAAATCCACTTCTGATGTTCTCATACTTTGACTATTGTAGTAACCTTGCTGGCTTGTCTTCCAGCTTCCATAAGTCTCATTCTACTCCAATCAATTCTCTTTCAGATGCCAAAAATGTCCTTAAACCACATTGTTCAGACTTCTCATAACCAGTTTCATCACACATATTTTTCTATCCACTGACAATGACCTTTCTTTTTTTCCTGGAATAAGATATTTCATGTCATTGTGCTCTAGATATTTTGATTGACTATTTACTATGCTTGTAATAATCTCCCTCCTCACCTCTCCCTTGTGTTTTCTCTGTATTTCTTCATGAATAAGCTACAAGATGTCTTTCCCAACCTCCTTTAATTCTAGTGCCTTTCCTTAATTGATTATATCCTATTTGTTCTTTAAAAGTTCACTGACTCAAGATAAATTTTTTTCCTACTTTATCACTCAATAGACCACTTTCTCATATACCCCTCCCATTACCAAATTGGTCTTCTGAGGATGACCCAATTCATTGTGGAAAATGAGCTTTTGCTCGCTTTGAGGCCTAAACCAAAATTTTTCTGAAATGTTCATCCATAAAATTGCTACTTATCCATCAAAGCCCAACTTAAATATTATCTTTCCCAAAAGGCTATCTTTTCCTGGTCTTTCCCAGCGAATTCAGAGGTTATTTTCGCCCTTACTCTGAATTCCTTAGCATTTTGCCTATTTTAAGCATGGTTTTATTTATCTTGTGTCACTTGTCTAATTATCTTAATAGGTTGTATTGCATTAATTAGAAGGAATGGGTCCCATATGTCCCAGTTCAAAGCACAGTACTTTTTGCATAAATTAAACACAAAAAATTTATTAAGTGATTACTTCATGCCTGGGACTAGGAATAAAAAAACAATTATGAAGCAGCCCCTTTCCTGAAAAAGCTTATATTCTCCTTGGATTGGCAACAGACACAAATATAAACATCTATGAAACAGAAAATAAATCTATGATAATATTATTTTGGTAATAAAATACTATGCTGAAGGATTAGGATTGGTGCAATTAGAAGACAGCACATGAATTGACTCTTTAAGGAATTCATGCTTCTAGGAGGTCCAAATGAAGAATGTGTTCATGACAAAAATGGGGTATGGTCAGTGCAAAAGGATAGAGATGACTTACAGAGTCAGCTTTGTGAAAAACAAAGAGAAAGCTAGTTTGACTGAATAAAAAGGGAAAGACTGAATTAACTGTGTAATCAGACTGGAAAAATATCTTGAGCCCTGATTGTTAGCTCATTTGTGTATAAAACAAAAGAATCTGTGCTAAATCTTGGGAGTAAAAAAAGAGCCATGGGATTTAATTGAGCAGGAAAAGAGATACAGTAAGATAAATAGCTATAGGAATGAAATAACACATCCAAGTCCTATCCCAATTTGATTCTCACAGCAATCTTGTGAGAAAGGTTAGGGCAAGTGTGATAATTCCCACTTTATAATAATTAAATAAAGCCTCAAATTGGAGAGATGATTCCAACAAATTTATAAAACTAATAACTCAGCATGATAGGATTGGAAACCAGTTCCTGAATGTCAAACCCCTGGGTTTTTCCCCATTTCATCCTACTAACTCATTTATTGAAAGATTAATTTCTAAAAATCAATTTAATCAATATAATACTTAGGCTAAACTTTTTGAACTCTTATTCAGAGTGTAGTGTAACTTCTCTGTGGTTATAAACAATTCTGAAACATTTGTTTTCTTCTTTCCAAAGTGTATACTGAGGATGCTCGTGTTTGTATTAACAAAGGTGGCTTCTGTATGGGAAAATGCAACTCTTGTCAATATGACTATGGTGTCTGTTTTTTTTTTTTGCTTTTTTTTTTGGAGGGCAGTTGGGGTTAAGTGACTTGCCCAAGGTCACACGGCTAGTTTTTTGTGTTAAGTGTCTGAGGTCGGATTTGAACTCAGGTACTCCTGACTCCAGGTCCGGTGCTCTATTCACTGCGCCACCTAGCCGCCCCCTATGGTGTCTGTTTTTATGGGAAAAGACATGCTGTCTACTTTTCTGAGTATATAGATTGTTAACTAAAAATAGAAACAGGAAAGCATTATCCTTTCATACTCTGTGATATGTAAGGCTCAGAGAAGAGAAGATGAAAGAAATTGAAATGTATGGAATAATTGTTGCTATAAAGGAAAACTTATTTGGAAAGCAAGCTTTCTAAAGCAGAAATTATTCCTCAGTTTTTATTTTTTTATTTGAATTGGTGAAAGGATAATATCATAAAAAAAATTTAGGAACTGACTTGCTCTCACAGGGAGGAGGGGGAATGTTGCACAATGGATAGAAAATCCACATTGAAGTAATGGAAGACCTGGCGTCAATTCCCAATACCTATATGTAAAGCCAAGCACCAGTAGATTCCCCAAGGAATGCTACTGTGAACAGCTTTTAAGACTCAGATTACACAGTAATAGTGAACACTCTGTTTATTCCATTACAAATCAATTACAAATATTCACAATATAATATTCTCAATATTACATCTTATTACAGAAAGTCACAATATAGTGTTCATAAGAGCTTAACATTAGAATGGCTATGGAGTTTTCACTACAGTGGCCACAATATTTAGAACAAGGAACAAAAGAAGAATCACCTGGTTTCCCTAAGGGGGAAACCCTTCTCACTTAATCATTCAATCAATCAATTCACAATATACCAATCTTCCACTCATGGGGCAACCATTAACTTAATCAGTCACTAATCTAGATTCACAATTATTCAGTATCATTAATCCCTAAATACAGTCA
>JAQQSW010015629.1:0-11845 GCA_028646575.1 Pseudocheirus occidentalis | reverse complement strand
TTTGGAAGGGGGAGGGCAGGGCAATTGGGGTTAAGTGAATTGCCCAAGGTCACACGGCTAGTAAGTATGTCAAGTATCTGAGGCCGAATTTGAACTCAGGTCTTCCTGACTCAAGGGCTGGTGCTCTATTCACTGTGTCACCTAGCTGCCCCTTTTTGCTAATTTCTAAGTAGGCACCGAGTCAGAAGGGTTGTAATGCCTTCTGACTCTGAGTCAATATTTTGCTTTGGGGGCTTGCTTATGAGAAGGATATTGTAATTCCTTGGTTGAGATTCTGAGTGGCCCTGTGTTCAGAGCTCCCTGACTGCTTGGATGTAAAGGCTCTCTCGATTCAGGGATGTATGTCATGTGTATAGATGATTCAGGCAGTCAGAGCCCTGTCTGTTGGTCTTTATTTCTCTGCTTGTATTTTCTCTGAAGTTCAGAGTACTGACCTTTCCCCTGAACTAGTGAATATAATTAAAAAAGATTGCTGACCCTTTGAATAGCTAGCTTTCCTAGTAAAGCAGATCTAAGAACCTGTGCTGGCAGCCATCCTGGGGATGCCTGTGTGGTTGATGCTACAGGGAGGTACCTGGGGCAGGTGTGATGGAGTCCTAACCAAGGGAGGGCAGATAATGGGAAATGAAGAGATGAGGGGCCTGGGAGCCCTTCTTAAATGGAGGCTTTGGGAGCTGTTCTTTGATTAATCTTCTAGCCTTTCAGTCAGAGGGTGAGAAGTTACTGAAGGTACTGATGAGATACCAGTACCAAGACTGATATTATCCTTTTTTTTTCCTGATATTATCTTGAAAGATGAGTTTCCTAATGATGAGGTTTCCTGGGGCCATGATGGAGTTCAGTTCAAAAGAGTGCTATTGATGGAAAAAGATGTTTTCTAAGCCCACCCTCACAGAGACAATATAATGCTCCTGCTTCCCAAGCTCTCCTAGATCTGAAGCTCAGTGAAGGTGGACTCCCTTTTCCAGGGGTCAAATCATTTTTGAATCAAGAAAATCAAGCCCTGTTAATAAAAACAACTTTCTTAATGAGCTCCTTCTCTCTGTCTCTCATATTTCAGTCCCAGTGGGAGAGCTTATTCTGTGTATTGTCTGGTATTGTCTTATCTCTAGACCATCTCTGGTTTCTTTTTGCTGTCAACGTGGATAAACAGTTTTATTTTCTATTCACTATATGTGTTCTTTGTGGAATTAGCTCTTGGTGGGAAAGGAGACAAACCTTGAATATACAGCTTGGGATATGACTTCCCCATTTTGATTTAGTGATCAGGAGCTCCTATTGAACCTAAAAATGATTTCCTCTAGACTAACAATATTTAGGAGAGCAGATCATTATAACCATCTAGGGGTCCCAACTCTCTGAGCAGAGCAGAGTGACCAGTCCAATTTTCTGCTTCCCCCTCTGACAGGAATCAAAGTCTCCCTTGGAGAAGGATTGGTGGAAGAAATGAGAGATTTTTTGTGCCTCCCTACAAGACACATGTGGAGACCTGTGTGGATACACATATTCTACATATTCCCCACACACAATACTCAATCTCAGCTACGTCTAGACAGACCTACGTGGTCACACATGATCTACACACACAGTGCTCTGTCTCCAGTCTCCATGACTTTATACTGTTACTCATGCTTGGAATGTTACAATTCTCATTTATCTTCTCTATTTTCCTTTAAGATTCAGCTCAAGCACCATTTTGTTCAATAGGCGGTTCCTGGGACCCCAGTTGCTAGTACCATTTTTTCAAGTTTCTTTCCATCTACCCTATATTTATTTTGTGATGCTCTAATTTATAAAGGTTGTCTCCCCTGTTAGAATATAAGCTTCTTGGTGGTGAGAACTGTTTGTACTCTTTACTTTTATTCTTATTGCTTAGCATAGTGTTTAATAAGTGCTGTTGACTGATTTATCCTTTGTGCAAAAGAGTTAGTTAATTTGATTTGCCTGTTACATAAACTTGGCCCAAGAGGCAATGTGGTTTAGTGACTAGACAGCTGCCCTTTGAGCCAGAATGTCCTAGGTTGAAGTTTTACCTCTTATATATACTGAGGGGATGATTCTGAGGAATTCATTTAACCCTTTGGTGTCCCCAGGAAGCCTTCAAAGATGTAAGTTACAAAATAGAAGCCACTCAGCATTGGTAGAGAAGTTCCTCACTGAAGGTCTTGCTAAGGATGCCATTGCAGGTTCAGTCTGAAAAAAGTCTTAGCCCACTGGCAGCACCTTTCCTAGAGCTTGTGCTCGCTGGGATTGGTCTGCAGGGCCAGGTGGCTGGAGGTGGGGTTACCATTCTGGCTCCCTTGCTTTTGCCATAAGGGTTCCTGACACATAGTAGGTGCTGCACACGTGACTAATCAGTTAGTTGTGGGCGCATATGTCAGCCTCTCTGATTTTTAGTCCTTTTGTTTTTATATCCATAAAATAGGGATAAGAGCAGCACCTACTTCATGTGGGTATTGTGTGGACAGGACAGGAGGGCATATGCATTAGAATTATGATATCTCTGGGCAAACTGGCTGATCATTGAAGCATCTGTACTTGGCCTCCTAGGTCGAAGCAAGTAGCCCTTTGAAAGAAAGGAGAGGGTACTTCAAACCAGGATAATTGGAACCAAATGATTTCCTATAAACCACAAGACAAGCTCCTTTTAAATCTTAATCTGTTTTAAGTAAGTATTGCCTGAGATCCCATGGTTTTATAATCTGGCCTAGAGCTGAGAATGCAGAATCTCCCTCAGAATAAGAAGTTATGATCATAATCTCATTCGTTTCATGGAGAGCAGATTCAAAAGGTCCCAGGGCAAGTTATTTTATTAATATTCTTCTATGTTTAAAGTTATGAGGACTATTGTACAAGTGGATAAGTAACACAGCCTAGCATGTAATCAGCCACATATCACAAAATTAGCGATTTTTGTAATGGAATAAAAGGATTGGGATGTGAGCTTTTCTCTGTAGGCTCCTGAAAGCAGGTCTAGCAAGAGTCTGGATGACAAGGATAGTGTGTGCCTCAGCTTGTGCCCACAAAGCGTGTCTCTGAGGTTGTCCATCCCTGAAACTAAGGGAGGAGAATGGGAAGATGGTAGACTCAGAGCCGTGAGGGACCTTAGAGGCCATGGAGTCAAATCCGCTCATTTTACAGACAAGGAAACTGAGGCTGACAGAGATTAAAGTGACTTGCTTGAAGTTATACAAACAGTGAGAGTCTGAGGCATGTTATGAATTCAGGTCTTCCTGAGTCCAGGCCAAACCCTCTATTCCCAATGCAATTCTGCCTTCCAAGGAAACACGAAAAAAAACACAGGACCAATGGGCATGTCCTTCAAGATAACTTTAAACTGGCTCTTTTTGGGTGATGATAACTTAAAATGCCAAAAAAGTAAAACTTCTTTTTCTCCTGAATCAAAATTCCAAAAAAGACTGACTTCTGTTCTGTAGCCTTCAGAATCACAAATTCCATTGAATTCCAATGTATTATTAAATTCTTGACTAATTAGCCTCTGCTTCAGGGTTCCTACTGTGACACAAATGGCTCAGTCATTTTGCATGTAGCACCATTGACCTTAGTAATTTCTCACCACCAAGGCATTCTTAGTTTCACATTGAACAGTTTCGGTCTTGGTTGTTCACACACCATCATTTTCCACTCTTAGCATTGTGTTCTAACAAGGCAAACTTTCCTAATTATTACAAAAGACTAAGTATTTTCAGTCTCCAGACCTTACAACTCCCCAATGTCAATATGAAAAGGATATTTTTATTCATTACTGCTCAGGCCATACCTTTTTAAAGGCATAAAAGTTAAACTGCTCTCCTCAGAGGTCCAAAAAGAAATGAGTAAAAAGAGTTTCTTTTTGTAAATCTCTGCTAGAGCTAAGCTAGTCTGGCTCAGGCTGATAGATTTAGAATGGAAAGGATCTTAGGGGTTATCTGGTTCAACTGCCTCATTTTTAAGATGAGTGACTTAGCCAAGGTCACACAGGTCACGAAGGGGCTGGTCTTTTGACCCTAAATCAGCATTTTCCACAGCCCTCTTCTGATTTCTGGTTGCTTTGTTTGTCGCAGATTTTACACGAATTATGTGATATCAGGAAAAAAATGTGCTTCTTTTCACCTTCACTGATACTTAAATGAGCAAGTTGTCATTATAAGGAGGTTAGTGCCATAGGGGAATAGGAACTGTATTAACTAATCAAAGGATCAATAACAATAACAGGCAGTATGTGAACTTCACTAGATATGTGGGTGTTATCATTATACTCATTGTATGAAGAGGGAAGCTGAAGTTGAAAGAAGTTCATTGACTTACCCAAGGTCACTAGCTAATAAATGTCAGAGGAAGACCTGACCAAACCCAGCATTCTATCCACTGGACTACCTTGAGTTGCATCATTAACCTCAAAGCACTTACTTTGGTTAAGGACGTGGGTAGTGAGACAAAAGAGAATGAAAGGAAAATGAAGACATTGTTCTCATCAACCAGAATATTCTCTTGTTGGGGAGACCAAGGACACAGAAGTTCAGGAAAAATGAAATAAATAAATAAATAATGACATAAGACCAAGATTAGAGATGTGGCAAGATGGACGATGACCTATTGATGAATGGGCTGACATTGGAGAGCGGGGAGTAATATTTACTTTACAGGAGGGTGACTTTGATGGAATCTTCCAAGAACATATGTATATTTGCATTCTTATGTTTTTGCAAATTTATGTCAATATGCATCTGTCAGTCTGTATAATGAGAGAAATCAGGCAGAGATATGGATTCAAGTCCTGCTTTTGACATATGCTGGCTATCTGAGACCAAACTTTGAGCACCCTAGGCAACTCTCTAAGATTGTACAAGGCCAAGAAGACACTGACCTGCATTGGTGGAAGGAGTTCCTACATCAGGGAAATCATGGGTCCAGTTGCTATCTTTATCCTGTAGGAAAGAAAACTATAATATTCTTTTCCTGTGGTCCCTCCCTGGTGCTGAGATGATCCAGGCCTCTGGAAGGTTACAGAGATAAAGTCACTTGCTCACAGTCACACAGTATGCATCACAAATGGCACTTGAACCCAGGTTCATCAAGCACCTATTACATGCCAAACACTGTGCAAAGTGCTAGCGATATAGAGGCGAAAGACAGCCCTTGATCTCAAGGAGCTCATGGTGTAATGGGGGAGATAACGTGTAAACAGTTGTATATAAAAAGCTATAGATAGAACCTAACAGAAGAAGGCACTAGAATTAAGAGAAGTTGGGAGAGGCTTCCTATAGAAAGTGGGATTTTAGTTGGGACTCGAAGAAAACTGAAGAAGCCAATCAGTCAATCAACAAACCTTTATTAAGCAGTTACTATGTGCCAAGCACTGTGTTAAGTGCTGGGGATACAAAATGAGGCAAAAAGACAACACTGGCCCTCAAGGAGCTTATGATCTAATGAAGAAGACAGCAAGCAAACCAATATGTACAACCAGGTATAAACAGAAAATCAATAAGAGAGGAAGGGCACTAGAATTAAGAGGGAATTGGAAAGGCTTGCAGTACAAGATGGGATTTTAGTAGGGACTTAATGAAAACTGGGGAATCCAGTAGGGAGAACATTCCAGGCGTGGGGAATCACCCCTGAAAAATGTCCTGAGCTACTTCAACAGAATGAAAGTTCCATCAGGTCCTCTCAAGCTGGAAAAGCTTTGAATATTGACAGGGATCAGACTGTATGTGTTTATACAAGGATCGTCCCAAGATATAGAGGCTGGTCTTGGACTGAGTCAGGAGACTTCAGTTCAAATCCTCCCTCAGGCACTTAATAGGGGTTTGACCATGGACAAGTCAGTCCTCAAAATCTTGGTCTTGTCATCAATAAAATGGGGCTCAGAATACTCAGTACTGCTTTCTTCACAGGATTGTTGTGGAAGGCATCATGAATCATTAGAGGATCTATATCTAAAATTGGCCTGGCTACTTTATGACTCGGACCAAACCAGTTAACCCCTTCAGACCTCAGATTCCTCATTTTTTTATTGAAGAGGTTGGGTCAGATGACCTTTAAGGTTCCTTCCAGCTTAGAATCTATGATTTTATGGTCTTATTAAGGCTATGGTCTCTTTTACATCAACATCAGTGATACTATGATTCTTAATTTGGAGCAGCTCCTCAGCATGACAACTAACCAACCCATTTTCTTTACTGTTATTTCTTATGTGTGGATCTCTTAGAATGCAATTTCCTTGAAGAAAAGGATGTATTTTAACTTATTCTGCCCTTCCCACAGTATCCATCACGGTGATAGGCTAGGTAGCTGATTGATTAATTGTAGATATTTCTTCCTTAGTTCTTTGAATTCAACATTTAGTGACTCATAAAGTTGGAAGGGACCCTTAAATCCTTTCATAAAATTCCAGATAGATGAGAGTATATTTAGAGAGCTCTGTGACAGTGCTCACTCACCCAGTCTAGCACTGACCATTTCTCATCGTAAAGGGCATTATAGTATCAAAGTAGACTTCCATATATAAAACATTCACATATTTCAAGTGTCTGACTATATAGTTAAATTTGAGTTTGATTTAATTGAAAGGATTCAATGATATATCTTGATTGAACTGATTTAATTTAAATTTAAAATTTCAAGTTCAGTGTTTACTTCTTACTCTTCTTCCTAATGAATATACAGTTAAATCAATCAATCAATAAACATTTACTAAGTGCTTAAATGCCAGGCATAGTTATTTTTCTCATATGCCTGGTTTTCCTTACTGCAGTTTTTCTTGGTGATTTCCTTCTGAGTCTCTCCATGTTTTTTGGCTGCTTCTTTAGCTGTGGAATCCAGAACTGGGCTAAATATTCTGGCAAGAGTTTTATGTTCAATTGCATGACTATCTCCTGCATATATCTGTCCCAGGTCCGCGGTTGCATTTGTATAGCGATCTCCCAATGAAGAAACTTCCTTTGCCAAGGGAAGTTACAGCCCTAGAGAGTTTCCTGAATGCATTTAGCAGTTAAATGACTTGTCTAGGATCATACAGCTTGTATACATCAGGTAAGAGGCTCTATACAGGGTTTCCCAAAAGTCTTAATGCCGCTTTTAGCTAGTAGACTTAAAACCACATGAGGATTTTTGGGACACCCTGAAGATTTACAGAGAAAGAAGCATGGTGTACTTCCACAAGAATATAGTTTTTCCATGAGTGGAGAATCTCCCTTACTTGGTAGGGGTCTTGCTCACATTCCTTTAGTAACTAGGAGGTACCATTGTATCCTTCAGTCTGTCATTTGGCGATTCCACATCTCTCTGTATGACTGGCACCTCTCCTTTCCTGTTCATACAGCTCCTTGCTAATCTCTTTCATCTAACGTCTTGCATGTACATCGTTGGTGCCCTACCTACTTCCTCCCACCATATATCTTTTCCTAATGTAATTTCCTCTTGAAACAGGGCGTTCCAGGGTTCATAGACACTTAGTCAAACACCTCGATTCCCTATTGCTTCACATTATAGTGCGTTAGGAGAGGTGATGTGTGGTATAGTGGAAAGAGTGATGACTGCTTTAGAGTGGGGAAAACCTGGGTTCAAGAGCTGCTTTTGATCCATAATGGTTGGGTGGCTGGGGGCAAGTGTTCTAGGCAAGTGTCTAAGGATACATGTTGCAAATGACTTGTTGAGAAATGATGAAATCATAGAATTAGACCAACCCCTCAGATAATGCACACTTTCTATTCCTAACTAAGCGATGATGCCCTGGAATAGAAAGACCATGTTTTTTGCTTCGTTTTTGTCCTCTCTAATGCTCAGTATGGTGCTGGATACGCAGCATGCCATTGGCTTCCCTTACTTCCTGAGGCACTATGATCCTTTTGAATTTGTCTCAGAAGAACCAGACTTTAAGTGGAAGGAAAAAATGAAAAAGAAAGTCTTGCTCCATGTGTTTGGGGAGGAAAACAATCGTGTCGCTACCACAAAATATTTAACACAGGAAGTGCTGGGGTAAATGTTCTTGAATGAATGGATGAATGAAAATATCTGCCATCAAATCAAACCCCTCCGGTGCTGCTCAGAGATGGACTTGGCGTCTTGATGGAGCTGGTGGGCACATCCCCTGGCATGGCTTTGACCTTCATTTGGAGTTTGATGGTTGGGGGCAGGGAGACTTCTCCCAGTGGGAACTTCAAGGCAACTTGAAATGTTTTCTTCAGACAGAGCTCATCCAAGTTTGCACATCAAACGGCCATGGTCCTTCCCATTCCAAGGCAGGAGGACTCGAGGCTTCAACTGCTGCTTTCAAAGGAGGCGAAGCTACTTTTATCCTTGTCTCCAGGGGAGGCCGAGGAATTACCTTATGAACTAGCTTTTTAGCAAGTTTACTGAAAACAGAACATGAAAGGAAAGTAGACCAATGACCTCCTTGACATGATGAATTAGGAAAGGAGGGAGCTATTCCACAGTGCTGTTTTGTCCTCCTATGTCTCTGGTATCCTGGAATTAGGTTTTGGAGCAATGAGGTGGCACAGCGGATAGAAGACTGGGTCCAGAATCAGGAAGATCTGAGGTGAAATCCAGTCTTAGACATTTACTCAATGTGGGACCTGTTTGCCTCAGTTTCCCCATCTGTAAATGATGATAATAATAGCACCTACCTCTGAGAGCTCTTGTGAGGACCAGATGAGATAATATTTGTGAAACACTTAGCATAATGCCTTGTAAATACTAGGCTATATCATCATCATTGCCATATGGGGGGGGGAAGGCAAGGTCTATATATATTTGTAAAATGTAGTGGGAAACCCAGGAACTGTGGCCTCGGATGATTTCCCATGTGACTAGAGACCGGGATTGGATACCAAGAGTATGCATATCAATAATGACACTTGGCATGGTTTTCTTGGACAACGGGAGCGTGTTATTCTGTGACTCCTTTACTACTATGACAGTAAGTTGCTGTCTTAGTGACCAGGTGGTATAATAGTAATCAGTTTATCAGATACTTAGCACTTTAGTAACTTAGTAGCTAAGTATGGAAGGTGTGAGCCCTGTCCATTGTTGAGAAGGCATGAAGTCCCCTGTTGACTTGGAAGAAGGCTATTGGCTGAGACAGGAGGCCAGTGCTGTATATAAAGAAGAATTTTAGAGACATAGAGAAAGAATTGGAATTGGCTCCTCAATGAAGGAAGATTCATGGAGAGTGAAGCCAGCTGAGACAGAGAGAGAGAGAGAGAGATAGAGAGAGAGAGTTCCTCTCTCAGTATCTGGAAACTGACTTAAACACGAACAGGATAAGACTTTGTTTATTCATGGCCTGGCTGATCCTTGAGTTTCAGGCAAGAGAAGTGGTGAAGGGTTTGAGATGTGCTGAACCCTGTGAACTTCAGTGTGTGCTGGGGATTGCCCTGAGGACTGGACAAGGACCTGGAAGCTGTCTACCTCTGAGGACTGGATGAGAACCTGGCAGCTGTCTGCTTCTGAATCTAGGTGATTGGCAGATACAGGAGGGAGCTGGAACCATGGAAGGGGATCCAGGGAATCAGAGAGACCTCCCAGAGTCAAGATGAAGGAAAGGCCTCCCCTTGGACTAAACTGAGGTTTGCTATAAATCAAGGGGTAGAAAGTTTGTGTGGTTTTCTAAGGATTGTATTAGTGACTAATGATATTTAGTAATTGGAAATCTAGCTTAGTGACTGATAGCTAGATGAGTGACAGATTAAGTTAATAGTTGCCCCATGAGTGGAAGATTGGTATATTGTTAATTGATTGATTGAATCTTTAAGTGAGAAGGGTTTCCCCCTTGGGGAAACCAGGTGATTCTTCTTTTGTTAATTGATTGATTGAATCTTTAAGTGTTAAGCTGGTTTCCCCCTTAGGGAAACTAAGTGATTCTTCTTTTGTTCTTTGCTCTAAACATTGTGAGTTTCTGTAATAAGATGTAATGTGGAGAATATTATATTGTGAATACTGTACTGAATCTTGATTTGTAATGGAATAAACAGAGTGTTCACTATTACTGTGTAATCATAATCTTAAAAGCTGTTCACAGTAGCATTCTTTTGGGAATCTGCTTTTGTTTGGCTTTACAGGTGGTGGTAACAATGGGTAAAGAAAAGTTAGAGATAAATCACCTTAGATACCTATAAAATACAACTCTAAGCAAATTTTAGAGCTACAGAACCCACAAAGTGACAGAGAGAAACAAATCTCCTGGGGAAGGCAGCCTGGCAGGCAGGCTGGAAGGGTCCACCATTGCAGTGTGCTTGGAGCCAAGCCAGCCCTGCATGAACCTGTGATTTTAGCCTCAGGATGGCCCCAACCAGCAGCAGCTGGAGCAGACTTTGGGAGAGTGGATCACCAGCAGCTGTGGCAGTTTCCAGAAATATCAACCCATAGATGCCAAAGAAAAAGTGAGAGGTCAGTGGAACTCTGTTGGAACAGAGGGGGGGCACTGAATGCAGTTTGCCCTCTGCCCCAAAAGCTAGAAGTAGCAGAGGTGCAGTGGTTCTTCAGACACCTCTATGTGGCTGCTTCACAGCTCCTGGTCTGCAGATCGTAGGGGGGCCAAGTGAATATTCAGAGGGTAATCACTCTTGCTTTAACCTGCCTAGATCTGGATCACGGTCTTGGGTGGTGGTGCTGAGGTGTTTGACCCATAAGCTGGAGCTGGTGGGGGCTGTAGAGACAGCAAACACCTGTGAAACAGCTGTGAAAACCCCAGTGATTTGGGACAAAGCTCTCCTCTCTGGAAGCACAGTTCTACTGTGGCAAAGAGCTCAAAAGTTAAGTAATTGACTGGCAACATGAGCAAGCAAAGGAAGCACAGCAAGCACAGTCATACAACTTTAGATTCCTTTTTTGGGGACAAAAAGGATCAAAGTATGGAATGGGAGGAAGACAACACAGTCAGAACTGCTGCACCAAAACCTTTCAAGAAAAATATGAATTGGTTATAGGCCATGGAGGACCTCAAAAGGGATTTTGAAAATCAAGTAAGGGAAGTGGAGGAAAAATTGGGAAGAGAAATGAGAATGATGCAAGAAAATCATGGAGAGTCAACAACCTGACTGAAGAAAATAACACCTTAAAAATAGACTATCTCAAATAGCAAAAGAGGCCCAAAAAGCCAATAAGAAGAAGACTTAAAAAGCCAAATTTGCCAGATGGAAAAAGAATTCAAAAGCTCATTGAAGAGAATAATTGCTTCAGAATTAGATTGGAGCAAATGGAAGCTAATGACTTTATGAGAAATCAAGATACTATTAAATACATCCAAACAAATGAAAAAATAGAAGGCAAGGTGAAATACCTCATTGGAAAAACCACTGACCTGGAAAATAGATCCAGGAGAGATAACTTGAAAATTATTGGACTATCTGAAAGCCATGATCAAAAAAGAACCTAGAAATCATCCTTCAAGAAATAAAAAAAAATTGTTTACTTGTTTATTTACTTTTAGTTTACAAGATTCATTTGCAGAATCACTTGAGTTTCAGATTTTCTCCCCTCCCTTCCCCCTCCATGGTGGCATACAATCATGTATGGGATCTGCAAATGCTTTCACATTGTACAATAGTTTGGTTGTATAGAAGCATTGTAACCAATGGAGTGAATAATGGGGAAAAAAGAAACAAAACCAAACATGGAAAAGAACAATAGCATGTGTTGCTTCAGTCTCCTTTTAAACTCTGGTCTTTCTAGATCTTTCTCTGAGTGTAGGTATCGCCTTCCATTCTGAGACTTGTAGAGCTGTCTTTTAACTGTGTGCTGCTGAGAAGAGTCCAGTTTTTCAAGGTTGGTCATCACGCATATGATGTATCTGTGACTGTGTACACATTTTTCCTGGTTCTGCTCTTCTCACTTAGCATCAATT